>CM077504.1:61576118-61871209 GCA_039654745.1 Houttuynia cordata | reverse complement strand
ATAAGCCCAAACGTATCGCCCCTTCTTAGAATCAAAACAGTTGATATTTATTCAAGGTTTTTAATAAGACCAAATTCAAGAGCCTTAAGCTGATTTGATCTCAAAGAGTTACCAAGACATGACATGATACTAATTCTTGACTGCAGGCATAATCGAGATTTCTCAAACAGGCAACAGAAAGAGGAGTAGTAGTGCCATCTAACCTACATTCTCTCATTAGCCATTTATTCATTCTTGTCATGCGTGGCAATTAAAAATGCTATGTAGAGCTCGCTCGCTTAACGCTCACTATAGCGCACCCTTATTCACACGGGACCTGCGCACTGTGGCTGCTACCGCGAGCCCTAGCAGTAGCATTAATAGTAGTACTCTTCTATGCCCCCACCTCATTTGTTGGAGAGAAGGATTTAAAAATTGGACCGGTCATCGTCCCGGAATTCTTGCGGAATAGGTCTAACTGGGTTCAAACCGGGGGTCAACCCAGTTGTTGACACCATTAACAAAAAAAAATGGGAAAAATGGGGGGAGGGTGTGGGGCTCTATGAGGTGGGGGACGGGGGGTGGGCACTCCTGGCCAGTGGTGGGGCGGCGACGGGGTGTCCCTCAGCTCAATGGGGCGACGGCGTCGTGGGTGGGGGGGCTCCTCGGCTCTGGCAGGCGGAGAGGGGTTCCTCGCCAGCGATCACTAGTGAGGGGGTAAAAACTCTGCCTAAATCAGTCGGTTGGGTCACCGGTTCGACCGACTGAGTTAAACTGATCTGGCTGGGTGAATCTACCCGACAAACCCGGCCGACTAGGCTCAAAAAAAATACCCGGCTCAGGTCGAACTGGTATGGGTTTTAAAACCATGGTTGGAGATCCTTCGTGACCATGCATTCTGCCATTTTCCCAACATGAACTTTCACTTGATAATCACAAGGCTCACATCCTCAATCACATGGGGCCAATTTATGTTCCTCATAAAGGCCTAGATACTCTTTCATTGACAATCTCGATTGCCCACTACAAAGAGAGTTTGGTGGGCCGAATTGGTTTGGACTTCGGAGTAGCTATCAAAGTTCACGAAGCATAAGAAACTGTGCACATCAAGAGTGTGGCAGGCACAAGCATAGTGGGGGTGCAAAACCATTGCCTTTGCCTTGTATCATGTATGGGCCCAATCAGGCGTCATTAAGTATCCACAGCCCTTAGTGGTGGCCCCTGCCTTCTAAGTGATGCACACAAAAGGAGAGCATAAAATGAATAAGGAAAATGCTAGATTTACGGGATATCGTCAACGGGTTAACCTACGAGCTTTCGATTGAACCGATCCCACCGTGTTTATTAGTAAGAGCCTGGAAAATCAACGCTTGCATGTAAGCCCGTAGGTTGATCATGTAGGAAACTTGACATGAGTATAGATAGCATTGCTCTTCAAAAATAAAAAGATGGGAGAACTCAAGCAAACACTTGGAGGCTATAAGTGCTTAGGGAACAAATCCTCTTATTTTAATTTCTACCTTTCACAAATATGTGCGGTATGTGAAACACAAGGGTCTAATTTAACTAACTGCTTTTTAGGGTTCTTAGTCAAACTCTTCCATTTCAAAACAGATCCCACTGCCTTTGTCTGCTGGATGACGCAGATTTATATACGCCTCATAATAAAGATCTCACTTTATTCCACTTTTCCCAACACACATGCACAATTGCAGCCATTTATTCCTTTGGGCCCTTAAACAAAGGTATATCTTGATGTGATCATGTGAGATTAAAAAGAGTGATTGGGGGATATTTTGTTGCCATTGAATATGGGTGCACAAATTCAATGGTGGATGTAGGTTTTGGCCCAAGTGGGGGAGACTAAGTAATGCAAAACACAAGTTTATCTGTGCTAACTTATTTCTTACTCATATAATTCGATGAAATTAAACTGGCTCTGCTCCTAGGTTGGAGGGCCAGTAATCATGTTTGTGCCAGCTGAAATCCCCAAAAGCAGCTGAACCGCCATATCAAAGAGAAGTTATTACCTGCGCGCCAAATGTATTTTTTACCTTTCTTCTATGATTTGGTAAAACCTATATGGTCAACACCAATCTTGGAGCCTGGCCAGTTGGTGGTTATCAATGACTATTGAATGTATTAAGTAGGTTCATATTAAAAATAATAAATATAAAAAAAATTTCATGTAATATAAATTAAGCTAAGTTCATGTACAGTATTAAATAGAATTAAGTTAAACAGCTCCTAAACCAAACCATATGTGAGCCATAAACAAGGGAATATTCAGCCGGCAGATGTGAATTGAAAATGAAGATAAAGGAGTAAGTAATACATATCCATAAGATATGGATGTTTCTTTCTTGTTTCTTTGCATGAAATATTGATGGTTCGTTAATGTTAGGAAGAGAGGAGGTCGGTCTTCACGGTTTTCGTGGCCTGACGCGGTTTTTGGTCAATAGCGGAGGGCTTTGGACCTGAGATTCAGCAATTGCGGCCGTTTTTGCTTCCGACGAAACTTTGAACGAGTCATCACAATTTTAGTTTGAGTATCAAACAAAATTGAGTTTCTATTTAATTTATTATTGGGTATATTTTCCTTGATTCCTTAGCTTAAATGAGAAGAAATTTGTCTCCCTAAAAAATAAGGTATTTTCGGATTTTTTTTTTAAAGAAGGCATTTTCATGAGTGTAGGACAAAGTAAGACCCTTTTTTTTTATTAGAGTCCCATTTATATGAGCCCGGGCCCCGGGCCAAGGCCCCTCTGTGTGAGCTGAGGCGATGTAGGCCACCGGATTCGATTTGGCCGTTAATACAGAGGGCAGAAAAATTTAAATCGCACCTAGATCATCTCGACTCACCCAGACAGAAGTGAGCCATGCCTCATATACAATATTACATGATTTTGTCCGAGTATAACTTTTTACTTAATGGGTCAATCTGATTAAATGCTGTCATAAAAAAACATACTTTATAGTGGTTCATCTGGTGTGAAGGGCTTATCCAGCGGCTTGCGCTCACAAAACATCCTGTGCCTAGCCAACACTATGCAGACGCGCTACAAAATAACCCCAAACTCTCTAACACTAGCCATACTGTTTTTAGTTAAGGCACAATTATTAGTATCGTTCAATTTGAAAAAAACAGATAGGACTATTAATATGGAACAAATAAAGTATTGTTACACATTTATTTTTATCATTATGTAGTAATTGTTAAGGCATTCTCCACTCGCTTCACAAAGTGGACTATAAGGAGGAAACAAAATGGCTACTATGATGCTTAAGAAATGGAGTATTACCTAATTTCAATCCAATGAAGACACAAGACTAAATGAGCCTTTGACCATCAAATAGGTAAGATCTTCATGGAGGCAATGAAGATCAAATTGATTTCAATATATGGTCGGATTTATATTCTTTTTTTTTCGGTCGATTTTATGTTTTTGATTTTGATCAACTGATACCCTGCCAAAGGAAATGCTCATTATAAATAAAACAAAAATGCAGAATTTGTAGTGGAAGTGAAATTCATTTCTTGATCTATGTATGGGAAGAATCGATTGTACAAATATGAAGTAAACAAAAATAAAAGAACAAGAAAAAATCCATTTGGACTTACAAAATTACTCAGTTTCTCCCCTCTTAACCCCTAACCTTTCCTAACCCTAAAATTAACCCTTAATTGTGACGGTAAAAAAACACAAACTGAGCGAGTTAGCATGGGCGGCGAGTCATGAGTCAGAACTCAGAAGGGCATAATGTGTGTGGTCTTGTGTCGTAGCTGGTGAGGCAGCCCCCCTTGGTTAGCCGGAAGAGCTTGAGCAGGTCCCCGGCCATTTGCCGCACAGGCGGCGTGCAATTGCTCTGAAGCAGCAGCAGCATCTTCCCCGCCGCATTGCTTCCGGCCACCCTCTCCCTCACCGCCCCGTCCCGGAAGGCGCAGCACAGGCTCCACAGCACCACCACCGCCCGCTCCGTCGCCGCATCGGACACCTTCAGTATCCTACCCACCATCGCTGGCACGCAGGCCGGATCGGTGCTAATTGCCGCCCGTCCCTCCGCGCACGTCGACAGAGCTTCCAGTAGCCCGAGAGCCCGCTCCACCACTGTTGCCTCCGGCCGCTCTAGCAATCGCCCCATTACCGCCACTCCGCCGTGCCGGGCAATCTGGGCACGCACGGTTCGCGCGCAGGAAGCCATCGCCCCAAGCGCCGCCAGCCCGGCCTCCACCGCCGCCGCATCCGATTCCCAGCCGGCCAGCCGCAGCAGCTCGAATAGAATTCCCTCCGTTTGGTTGACCACCGGTCTCGCCCTCCCCTTGTCTTCACCGCCGGCACCGAGGATCGACTCGATCAGCCGGGCCGAGTCGACCCGGCACTCCAAACTCCCCTTCTGCAGCGCAAGAATCAAAAGGGACCAGAACCCAGATCCGAAAATCTCCCTGTCCTCCTCGCCTGCGGCTCTATCCTCCTCAATCAACACCACCCGGAGAAGCCGGACGCCGGCCTCCACTCCCTCCATCTTCCTACCCTTTATCCTGTCGCCGCCGGCCAGGAAGGCGGCGACGACTTTGACGCAGCCGTTCTGGGCGAGAAGCTTGCGATTGCGGTCGGAAGCGGAGGCGAAGCGGAGGAGGTGGGCGAGGGTGGAGGGTTGGTCGGGGTCGTCGAGGGGGAGGTGGCGGAGGAGGTGGAGGGCCATATCCTGGGTCAATAGAGGGGAAGAAGGAGATGAGGAGGTGGGGGAATCGGAGGAGGACCAGACCTGGATGAGGCGGTGGAGGGTGAGGTTGGGGACGAAGTCCTTGGAGGGGAGGATCTGCATGGTGGCGGGGCAGGTGTTGTTGCCGCCGTCGAGCCAGGCCTGGATGCTGGAGCGATCATAAGTAACGCCGGTGCAAAGGGAGACGGGGGATTTCATCACGTCGAGCGATATCGGGCACCGGAAGAAGCTCGGCACCGACACATAAAGATTGTCGCTCCTCACCATCTTCTTCTTCTCTTCCTTCCAATCTCAATTCTTCACCGCCCGCAACCGCAAGCCTTTTCGTGGTATTCTTCTCGCCCCTTGTTTTGGCGTCGTTGCCGGGGATGGACCTTCTCTGTGTTCTGCGACTTCTTGTTTTTGTGATGGTTTTGTAAGGTTGTTGCTGAAGAAGATAGGAATGGGAATGGGAATGGGAATGGGTAAGGAAGGAAGGAAGGAGGCAATTGTTCTTTCGGGTTGGTTGCCTTTTCTTTATTTCCGTCCAAGTTTTTATAAGACAAATTTGGGTAAAGACAGACTAACAATAATTAGTATGTTAATAAATAATAATTATGAGGAGTGGAGCGTGGACTGGTCTTTTGGTCAACGACTCTAATTTTTTTTTTGTAAGATTTTGCTGCCCCTTTCATTAAAAAGGCCCACCCCAAAATTTAAGGCCTTTCAAGGTTTTTGTATGGTTTTTTCAAGGTCATCACAACTCACACGGGATAAAACAACCATGGGAGTGGCCTCATGGAACTAGCTCAAAAATTGTTTTTTCTCTCTTCCCTAGCACATAGGAGGCAAGTTGCTAAACATTCGGACAGATATCATAAATGTGTCAGTTTAGAGAATTAGAAGATTATTCACTCGTTGAGCATAGCAGGGCCAATGCATTTACTCACCAAAAGAAATGAAGGCAGGAAGACAATGGGAGGAGCTGTAGAAAAGGAGAGATGTGAATAATAAGGTTAATTTTAGCTTTTCAAAAATTAACAAGAAATATGCATTAATTTGGTTTGACGATTAACGAGAAATACAATTTATTCAGGCTTAGTTTTTCTCTTATGAGCGCATTAACTTGGTGTAGGCTGAGCTAAAAATAAAAATAATAGGAGTATGTGAATGATGTAGGGGGTAGGCTAAACTAGGCCGGTCCGGGCCTGGGTTTCTCCAGATCAAAACTCATGGAAGGTGGAGGGGGAAAAGCAAGGGCGGAGCCCACTGGAAAAGCCGGTCGAGCGTGTGGAAAGAGAGGGAGTGCCCCTGTTTTTCTGCCTTCTATTGTCTTCTGTCTCAAGAAATAATACTTTAATCTGTTAACTTTATTACAACTAAATTATTTACTAAGAATTAAAAAAATATAGAAAATGGAAAAGAATGTAGAAAATAGACTACTTGTTGTTGTTGTTGTTGTTGTTGTTTTAGTAAATATAAGGCCTTGTTGTTGCAGGGCCTTTCCTTGTGTTAGTGAATTTATTTTAAAATTTTTTCTAATTACAAAGGAATTGAGCAATTGTAATTTATCCGTCATTATATGTCTCGAAGGGAGGCTTTTCCTTTTTTTTTTTTTGGCAACAGAAGGGAGGCTTTTCTTAGCAAATAAGAGGAAAAGTCCGTGCAAAAGCAAAACTACCTGAATTTAATCTGAAAAATGGAAAAAAAACAGTGTTATTAATATAACAATGGGGCCCGACCGTGGCTGCGAGCGTGCGGCGAGCCCTGGTAAACGAGGAGAGAGGTAAAAGGAGCAAAAGTCATCAGTCAGTATCCGTGGATTCTGGGATGAACGGCGCTCGCACGACACCCCATGCGATTTGGCTTTTATAGTAGACTAATCATGTTTATACTTGGTTCACATCACATATTTAAGTTACATCTCTATAGCCATATTCATTCTACTACGTACATCTCTAGAAGGGAGAGGTTTTCTTCTTTGTATTTCTCATTACGTCTAGAAGTTGGATGGTAGAGTGAAGACTGTTAAGTGTCAACTATGAGACATGCATGATCAATGGTGAAATAAATACCCAAAACATGCAATTGTGTAATTTTTTTCTCGATCATGATTTGCTTGGTTAATGAAGAGACGTGCTTCTTTGCATGTTTTCATGGTTTAACATGGTCCCAGTGAGAAGAAATGGTCTAATATGACTCCTATTGCCGGTTGCCCTAAACGATAATGTTAAAAATTTAACAATATCTAGTTAGTACTATGAGTTAAAAGGGTTATGGATTAAGAAGATGTGGGTGAAGGTAGAGTAAGGAAAGATATGACTATGCTAGCTCAAAAAGAAAGAGTTTGCTCACGACAGGCTAGAATGGAGATGTTTCATTTATGTTGCCAACCTCAAATTGTTTCGTATATGTGTTTCTTTCGTCATGATTGCAACCATGTTAAGTTAGAGTAGAATCAAACATTAAGATGAATATTAATTAAAAACATTAAGATGAGTATAGCACCGTCTCTGTATAGTGGGGTGGGCGAGCCAAAAGAGTACCTGAGGCATGCCCAAGCAAGTCTAAAGAATTAAACCTCACTAGAACTTCACCTCAAGCAATAACCTTCTGGGACAAGTATATCTTACATAAAATAACATCAAAGAAGGACTAAGGCAGGTTTCATCTCGACGAACAATGTAAGTGTTTTTTTATATTATAAGCAACTAAGTTAGAGCTGATCGTCACTTCCCCAACCAATATAAAGCTCAATTTAAAATTGACATAAAATTAAGAAATTGGTGTTGGTTTACGTTTAATCTGTTTTACAGAAAATAAACTCGAGGAAAAAAAAGTCAAGTGGGAGATTGAGAATAGGAAGAGGAGGGCGTGGCTCAGACGTGTCTGTGGAAGACCAAAATGAAAGAAAAGAAGCGGTTGGAACTTGGAACACGGACTCTTCTATCTCTCCCACTCTGACTTGTTGACCTATATCACCTACTCCGGCGGGTCTTTTTTAATGCTAACTTGGACCTTCCACCACTGAAATTCAACTGCCAATCTTGTGGGCCTATTCTTGCGGATCCCACAACAAGAAGGGACCTGATGGATATATTGATTAATGATTATCCTTTTGTATCTTCGCCAACTCTCCAAGACATGCAGACCCAAATCTTCTCTCACTTCAATGCTTGTTCTTTGACCTCAAATTGCACTTGTCCCCCACGCTCAAGTTGGGCTGTTAGTAATGTAAAACAAAAGTTTGGTTGATTAGGGTACTCTTTTTCTTTTTAACAAGATAGGGTTGTTGGAGTTCTTAGGACCCGACTAAAAGTGCAGGGCAACCGATCTCTTAGAGCAACATATATCTAACCAAGTTCGAGTTCTTAGGACCAACTAGAAGGGCCCTGCCTCTTAGAGGCTTGAGCACTTAAGTTATTAATTTTTCTTTTTATATAGCTTTGCTTAATTAATTATTGAAGAATAGGCAACAGTCCAGATTCTCATCGTTGGAGTCGGCCAGATTGATGGAAGCCTGGTCAAGGGCAAGAACCTTTGTTTTTTCTTCTGTATATTTAAAATTTTTAATTATCAATTGGTAGAATGACACAAAGCTATGCATCAGCCGTTTCCATTAGTCCATGGACCGGCTGATTTTCCCATTGCCAATGGAAAAGACATAAGCACACATTTCGTGTGGAACATTTGTGGCCTCAATTTTGGACTTTTTTGCCTTCCAAAGTGACTTAAAATAATTACTCTTACTTTTTATAATGCATGATTCAATTGTCCACACAGATCAATCTTTGCCTGGCACATCATACATAACATGGTTTAACGGACTACACTGATAATAACTTCATCTTAATCCTAACAGATTTCAGGTGTGAATAACAAGCATCATGTTGTCTTGTCATTAGACTAAACATATGTATCAATGCCTTCATATCTAAATGAAGTCAAAGACATGATAATGTGTGTTCAGCTTGGTTTTTCCAATATCTGAAAACTTTGTTTTGTATGATACTGTGAGCAGGCTTTTGTAGCTGAAATTGAATAACTACCTTTCTGCCTCTCATAATCAAAAGCAGGCCTTTCTCTATATTTGGTCCCTCTGATGATGGCGATTGCCACCGATGCTTGAATTGCAAATCCGTAAAGCAACATTTTTAATGGAAGCTGATAACGGTACACCAATTCTGTACACAACCTACAAACTTGCCATTTTCGCTATCTAAAAAAACCACGGGTGTATGAGATTGGTGTATAGATTCAGTGTAGAAATAACATTTCCCACTCTGATAGGTAATAAGAATGGTGAGGTCAGATAACCGTTATTTAACATAGCTTAAGCCGTCCTTACCTTATTATTTCAACTCCCCCCCCCCCCCAATACACGACACGTGCAAGTAAACAGTTGTTTCTCAATGGCTTAAACTGTAAGAAAACAAATTGTCAACATATTTACTTCATTTCAACACACGCTTGCTTCACTGTGTCGTACTTGGGCATAACATCACTCTTCTTAGGTGGAAAAGTTCAATACACGGGCATAACATTTGATGATAAGTCCTAATAATCATCTAAAATTATTCAGTGGAAGAACATAAACGTGTACTCTTCTGAGAATTCTAAAAGAAGTTTGGAGACTTCTATATAATGAAACGCATTCAAAAGAAGATCAATTGTTGCTTTAGTGAGTTAGTAACCGATTCCAAACGGCACCTGGTTCCTTCAAGCTCTAGAAAATGGTTTCCTCAGTCAATCTTCTTTCACTACATCAACATTGGACGGATTGATTTTTGTCATGTGTAAAGATTTAGTAATGGAAATAATTATGTGACTTGTTGGTATGCTGGTTGGCCTTATCTGCATGTTAGACTATTCTAGCTTTGTTTGACAAGTCAGTCATTTGGACCAGTATAGTAAAATGCATATGAATGGAAGAACAAGCTGGGCAGTGAATGCTTGTTGACCTACTTGCACATGGCTACTACTTTCAGTGAGCAAGTTCAAAATTTCAGTTTAGATGCAGAGAAAAATATACAAAAGCTCTGTTTTTTTTTTTTGAAATGGGATATACAAAAGCTCTGTTAGTTTAACAGATTTAACCGGTTTGTACAAAAATAAATTTAACCGGATAGTTACATGTGGATCTCAGTAGGAGATTCAAGCTTCTAGTGTCTAGAACAGTAACAGTGCATAGGTTTTTTTGGTAACTGTAATAGTGCATAAGTTTAATGAATCATATATTCATGTCTAATGTATTGTATTGTAAGAAAACTGAACCATACAAATTACAATGCCTTAGCCACGGCTGATTATACAGTAACGGGCCTTCTGTTTTTCCTTGATAAGCATAAAAAGCCGAACAAGAGGGATGAAGGACATGTTATCATTCTTAAAAAGATATCTCAAAATAGTTGCAATTGTAATACCTTACTCTGTATCAAAAAATATGAAAAATAACTTATTCCCTATACAACAAAGCTGCTACTATTGAACCAACAATCAATATGGTATACATGACAAAAAAGAAACATGCCAATGAATGTTACAGTGGAGTAATTAACAAAGCTTATGGAAATTCACCACTAAAGTATCCTGCTACTTAAGTTTGGTATTTTTGGAGTACTTCAGGGATGTTGACATCTTGGTAAACTCCAAACAGTTGAGGAAAACCTAGATATGCCCACATGGAAACATTATAAAGACTACAGTTCCAAGAGGACTCTGACCTACTTTTGAGATGCTGCCCACTACTGTTCTATAGCAAATAAACAGCATTTCTCGTGTCTGAGTCCTTCCTATAAATATTTAATAAGAAAAAGATGGGCCTCCTTAAGCCCATTGTTTTGCCAATGCACATGCTTTTAAGACATTATAAGTTCCTGCTAAAAAGCAGTTCCTTTCTTTGCTCATAACTAGCTGTTAGAGAACTACCCTGGCGAGGAAGAAACATGCTGCCCGGACTTACATCCATATATTATTTGAAGGAATACTGATAACTCTACACCAAATCTGTATACCAGTCTATACAGTTGGACAGTATAGTTTGGAAGTCATATGGCCCACTTCCTCATTATTTAGGGGCCGTTTGGGGCGTGATTAAAAGCAAATCCAGCTGAAACACCTCAGCTGGATGTAAAAAAAAACATGGATGCTACAGTAGATATCCAAAATCCAGTATGGATATTATGGTTTTTTCACGCCCCAAAAGGCCCCTTAATAGAAACAGGGGCATATGTGTTTGGTGTACGGTTCAGTGTAGCAATAAAATTTTGGGAAAGCCCCTTTTGCCACACCCCTCCAAAGAACATCCACAGAATTAAAATCTCATTGGATCAATTAAATCTCCCAATTTTTTTCGATTTCTAAGCTTAACAATCACAATTAGCAGGATCAACCTTGCGTTACAACAGTGTCATGTCATAAATGTTTCTTCTTTTAACATTTTAATATGTTGAGCGGACATAATCTAAGTTCACCAAGTCAATGTCTGATCTCCCTATGGATATGGAACTCTAAAGTTTGCAACCGGCACCGACTCATCTAACTGAATTTATTGAGGACAATGGTGGGTCATAGCTTGATTCCATGACTATATAGACCGCAGATTTCGGACATGGGCACTGCCTTTTCCCAGCATTTGCTCAACAACACAGTCCAAACCCCAAACCCTAGTGGGCCTACACCTGAAAAACTCAAAACCCCTAGTGGGCCAAGCCTTCCACAATTTATGAATGTAGACCATAAACTGCCTTGCTCAAATCTTTTAATATGGTTGTGTTTATGTCTAATATGATATATATGCTGTATAAAAACAATTAGGTTGGTCCCAATTATATGCACTCAGCGCATGCTGACGCATATCCACCGGCTGCTTCTCAGACGAATGATGTCGATTGCACAACGGGTGTTAAACAAGGAGCGGACTGGTTTCAAATCACTCTCTTGTCCAGTCTCGGATATGTGTGCTAAGCGCGTATTAAAAAATGTGCAACAAGATGCATATTAACCTTTTTTTCCACCTATGTTATGTTGGTATATCTACATACATATTGTACTCTGTATTGTTCTTTGTAGCTTCTTATTAGTAACTAATCGCCGTCCCCTTTGCTTACATTAAAGGGCCTCATTATTACAACAAAAAAAGAGAGAACAAAAAAGAATAGAAAAGCTAGGAGTCTAGAAGCCAGCAGGCACAGAAACCATCTTCTACCACAACTCCCATACCTTATGCAATTATGTTTTTCCTGCTCCAATCAACAGCTTTCGATCCTAAACGGAGAAAACATCAAATCCAACAAAGACCCACGAGACAGGAACTCCTGTTTCGAGCTGTGACAACACTTGCCCTTCCCTTAGTCGGCCATTAACTCCTGTAGGCCCTCCTCTGTTCTCACCTAACTTCCCTCAACTTCACACTGTCCCCCTTCCTCTCCTCCTTTTCCTCTCCCCTCCAAGTGGCTTGAGAAGCTTTCCTTTGTCTACCATCTTTTCACAACTTATACCACATCCTCCTTTTCTTCTCATCTCTCTCTCTCTCTCTCTCGTGTCAAATCTCAAACAACGTAACCCTGTTGCTGTTTTTCTCTAAGCTTCTCATCCATTAATAATAAGCTATCATCTCTTACAATATCTTCCATTCCTCTTCTTTTGTAGTAAGCTGAAATGGGGTTTTGTAAGAGGCTTGTGAGCTGCTTCTTTATATTGTTGCTGTCTTTGGGCCATTGTGATTGCACCAGGAAGAGCCAACTCTTTGATGCTAGACCGAAGTCGCCGAGCCGGAGTTTCTACTTCATGGGGTTCTTGCCACGGGGAATGCCGATACCACCTTCAGGTCCATCCAGGCACCACAACTCTATCGGACCACAGAATAGAGGAGTCCCATGAAGCTGTCATTGAAGAAGACTCTAATCTCTATTTACTATGGTACAGATAATTTTGGTTTGATAATTCCGGTGACTTAATTTCTAGTCCAAGAAACCATTCTTTCTGGTTTTTTGTTCTTATTTTATTATCTTCTTTCATGTCTTCTTGTATTAGGAAGTGACATTGAAATTAAAGAAGAGGCAAGCAAGAAGAAGATAGATATTTGTGTAAATGGAAATGATAGAAAATAGAGAAATTGATGAGAGGAACATGAATGCTTGTTTTGGGCTTAACTTGTCCACCTTGAACTTATTGTACATGTCTACTAATTCTTATCAATGTGATCTTCTCTTTGTATTGGTTTGATGTATTCAGCTGCATTGTTTCCAACATGAATAGAAAAGAAAAGGAGATGATCATGAGCGTGCAATAAATTCATGGTTCCTTAATTGAGAGACATTCATTCTTTTCAGCTTTAATGGAGGAGTGGGGCTTCTTATATATATTTATTAAAACAGAAAAAAGATCGATTTGCTGCCTTCCCTTGTAATGACGGTATAACAGTGGCTTGGCACCTGCTCCCATGTACTATATGTATCATATGTACGTGTATAATAAAGGTGGCAGGAGAAGGTGACAGAGGGAAGGTCTGTTTGATGGGGTTAAGGACGAGAAGGGCCGCTTGCGTCCGGCGAAGAAGCAGCTGACTGAAAGTGATCAGGCAACATGATCTTCTCCGAGCTCTTAAAAGGTCTCTGAGTCTCTTGGTCCTTTGTATAGTATCCTTGTTTGTACTATGCTATGAATGATTGGCCATGTTTTAGTACATGACTGTATAGCCAGTTGTAAGGAACTGTAGGTGAGTTACATGCCACAGTGACTTTAGGGTGTAGGTTAGTACAAGGCTGGGCAGACTCAAGATGGCAGACCTTATCCTTGAAAGGGGTTGAAGATTTGATCAAGTTTGTCTTTCAGTAGAGAGAGAGATACTTTAAAGTCCCCTTAGTATACGCCATGGCTCATGCGCGTCGGTGCATGTATGGTTCACCCGCCCGCCTCATGGTTTAACATGCACCGTCGGATCTTGATCGGACTGGCCGTGACACCCCGACATCACGCGACCTTTTCCTTTCAGAAGAGAGGAGTGAGAAGACGACGTGCTGAACTTTGCATTTGATTATTCAAGGATAATCCGAGTCAATGGTTCAGCTTTGGGAACAACATCCTTGGATTGAATAAAAAATTAACAAAAAAATTTGATAAAAAACTGTTTAGAGTTGTCAGTCATGCACCATTGGCATCAGCAGTAGTTAGTATCAGATTGACTAATGGACGATAAAGTATTAAGTTATAGGTAAGCATGAAAATGAGTCCTAAAACAATTTGCAAATATCACCATATGTAGACATCTTTGTATCTTTCAACTGCGTCCAGTTCTACCAAAAATAGCTTTGTCACAGAATTTCAACCCTAGTTTGACTTTAGACCATGAGAATTGGCTCGTTTTTTCTTCAGTAAGATATGATGGTTGGGATCTCTGTCCAGGTTGATAAACAGAAAAGTACTGCACCACTAGCAAGATCAACAATGGCGGAACCATAGGGGGCACATCCATGTGCAAGTGCTAGACGCGTTATCACCGCTATATGTGCCTATTTTATTAATCTTACTATAGTTAAATCAGTATCTTAGGCTTCCGAGACCTTATCTGACTGAATATAATCCCTTCGTCCAATAGTAATCGTCCACATATGAAAAACATGATATTTAAGGAAGCCAATCCATTAACCTTTTTACTCCATCTGAACTTTTACTACACCAACTAATTAGTATGAGAATTATGATAGGGAATAGGACAATCGATACAAACTTATTTTCAAATCCAGACAATTAATATGGGATGGAGTACTGCCCAACTAATTGGACACAAATTTTAGACTAATCTTTACCATGTCCATTTGCCTGCAAAACATAAATATCCTGCAATCCACACCAAAAATGATTTTGAAGACCCTGTATATTGTGTTCAATAGGTTTTTGTCACTTAAACAAGGGTTATCCGTACGAAAATTCAGTCTGATTCGGACAGACCCATGTTCCTCTTCCATCCTATCCACCTCCCACCCCTAGTTTTCTGCAGAAATCGTTGGGCAGTTCATCATTAATTTGTCGATTTGAGCACTACATGATCAGCATGAGCCCCACCCAGACATAAAAACAGTCCATGAAAATTGCTTTCATTTTGTCCGCTTCGCTAAAAGTTAGTAAAACATTCAACACACCCCATTAATTGTATTCTTCCTGTAAGAAATTTTGCAAAAATGAAAAGGTCAAAACATCAGCTTAAGCTAAATGAATCACGGTACAAAACTGCAATTCCGAATCAGAAAATAACAATTGAACAAAATCTTTTAAGAGCACCAACTCCTAACATATCAAAATGCAATCGAAGGAAGCATATTGTATGTTATCTACAATATGCAATAATTCCCTAGCAGTAGAATGGGCTTACAATTGCTTCAACCAAAACCTGACACCAGACTGATGAAGGAATAAGCAAAATCACTTCTTTTGGGCCACACACTACAACATGCTTCCTAGAGAAGCACCAGGCCCAGTTCTGATGGTTTCAGGACCTCCCTAATTCGATAGTTGTAGAGATAGTAGTGAAGTTGTCCATCCCCGGGACCAAATTTCAGTTCCTTCAGAAAAGACTCGTTTTGCATAACATCCAGGGCATTGAAGACATCGAATTCCCTTTGCTTGGCGACAATGAGTGCATCATTCATCAGCTGCAACAAAGGAGTACGAGTAGAAACGTTGTAGTAGGAATAAGCAGCCTTCAAAAGTGAGTAGTTCTGATTATTAAGAATAGATGAGGGAAGAGTATAGAAGCTGCAGAAATCAGTGATTTCATGAGTCTCTGGGCTTTCGACTAAGTAGCTGTCAACAACATTTTCTGTTGGAAGAAGCCAGTGTTCCACATCATCTTCATCGAAGTCAGGTGCTACAACAAATTGACTCAAGTAGCTCCTAAGAATCCGAGTAACAGCAGGGACATCTCGAAGCTCCATTTTGCGGAAACCAGGAGTAGTAGTAGACTCGGGCAACTTGTAGAGCTTTATAGTTCTGCTCATAGTCATCCTTGGGCCCAGCCTTGAGAATCCAACATCAATCAGTTTTTTTGGGTTCAGTGACCTGTGCCAATATTGGCAAGTTGTGATTGGCGTAGGAAGAACCACCCCAGCAGTATATGCTGCTTGCCACATATCCTCTAAGTGCACCCGCCTAGTTACCTCTTTAATCATAACAGGAGCAAGCCTTTTTGACCTCAGCTTTTTGTGAACACACAAGAAATTAATTTCAGCCATTTTCACAACCTCATCTCGAACCCTTATCCTTGCCGGAATACCTGTAATGAATGCCACCAGCTTCTTTGACCCTTTAGCACAAACACCAATGTGCCAACTCTTATAATAGCCAGGAGGGTGGAGGGCCCATCGCAGAAATTCTTTGGAGTAGTTAAATCTAAACATATTCTCGTCATCTTCAACATAGTTGTTTCTCAAGAGATTGTAGACCTCAGTGCAGATTTCTTCAGAATCCATATCACAAGTGGTCCACTCATATTGGCTAGGAAGACTGTAGGGCTCCTGCTTCACTTCTGAAAGAGGAGTTGGGGGCTCGATTGGGCCTTCAGGTAAGCTGCTATCTCCAACATCCTTGAACTGTCCAACAGGTTGTGTTTCCCAAAACTTATGCTTCTTGCCCAAGGAAAGCGATTCCTGAACTTTCCGAGTTAGGGTTTCAAGGGTGACTTCAGTCTCAGATGGTGCATTTGCATCCACATCAGAATCAGGAATTTGATTTTGCTCCTGGGAGTCAGGAGGTGAGCCGCTATCAACCATTTTTGGAAAAAATTTAAACTGAGTGCTTCAACAAGATCAATATCATTCTAAAAGTCCAAAACACTTGTGTCCAATATGCGACCTGTCACAAAACAGAAGTCAAATCATCACAGTCAGAGTCTATATTGAAGAAAATTTAACGGACCAAAAGTTTAAAAAAAAAGTAGGGATGGATTACTATACTTTCAGTTGTACCCTCCTGACTGATAATCACAAAAGTGAAAGTTGGGCAAACGGCTAAACTAAAGAACTTTACAAGATAAAAACAAATATACATCTTCTTAACTGCAACTGCATTACCTTGTAGATAAAATAGTAAACTCAATAACAGATGCGATGAGAGTCGAGTACCACAAAGAGAAATACAGATCATTTCAACTAAAATCACGTTACAACAAAGTAACTAATGTAGGAAAGTCAATAATTACTGCAATGGGAGTCGACATCAAGGCCAACACCCCAAAAATACAAAAGGTAACAATCCTTTAGCAGTTCGTGAATAACAAGAAGAAGAATGAATGTACATAACACCATAAAAAGTTTAATCAGGAATGGCAGGCCATAAATATATACTCGTTCTGCCCCACATTAATTGTCTGGAATGGAAATCCAAAATAAACTAAAATTTGTTCATATCTGATTTCCAATGCAGACAATTAATGTGGGAGAGAGCACGTTCTTACAATATCAAATCTGTTTGATTCAATCCTCATATGGGTCTAGCGGGCTTTGACCTCACAGTTACAACTATATACAACTCCCATTGAGGGATTGTCTGTTTCACATCTGCCATAAGTTTCCCAATAGAATCCCGGAACAATAATAACAGCTTCAATGACAACAAGAAATTGGTCAAGGATATTAAGCTAGGAAGCACCAATACGATACGTTGGGGATACGTTTGTTAAAAAAATATTTTTTATATTTTTAAAACACATTTTAGGTTGGTCCTAGTGTCAAAACAAACAACAAGCATAATGAAGAAAAAAAATTTCATATAAAAGTGTCTACCATTTCTATGTGATAAGCGCGTTCCAAATAAGCTTAAAGGCAAATTCTATAGGATGGTTATTAGACCTCCAATACTCGCGGCGACCTCTACTAACGTTAAAACTCCCTTGTCTAGAATTATTATTAACATAAGGTTTTTCCAAATTAAATAATCTTAGTTCAATTTGAAAAACATTATGTTAATAATAATTGCTGAGGGAGCATGAAGAAGCATCAGTTTACAGTAACATAAGTAATTAAAAAAATAAACAAAACAAAATGGATTGAAGGATTCCAAAGTAAATACCTCGATTCGGGCAATCCCATTTCCTCGCAGAAGGCTAAAATTGAATAAAAGAGTCAGCTGCCAACACAAAATGCATTACAAAAACAGTAACAACATCTCCATATAGATTAAATAAACTCATCAAGCAGAACCAACCAACTCCTCCACAACTTCAAATGATCAAGAAAACAGGAGAATTTCCAAATTTTCTTCCACACGACATAAAAAGATCACCTTTTCTCAAACTACAATAAACAATAAGTTAATAGCTATCTTTTCTCAGACTAGAACAGATAAGAAACGCATACGAAGGGCCATGCCGGCGGAAGGGAAAACGGAGGGTCTCTTTTGTCGCCCGACGGCGGAGGCAGAATGGAGAACCAGAGAAGAAGAAGAAGAAGAAGAGGTGTCTTTCGTTTGAGCAGAGGCGGGGGGGGGGGGGAGGGTGAGGGCGCTGGCGAGCAGGCGGGCAAGCTCGGAGTCGCATGGCCAGGTGGAGGGTGAGGGTGAAGAGCCAGGCAGAGCTCCTCGGTTCTTTCGTTTGCGCAGAGGGGAGGGGACTTGGGCTTTTTTTACCTCAAACGTATCGGAAACGTACCCGATACGTATCTTTTTTTTAAAAATCGGGGCACACCATCAATACGCAGGCAGCCGTATCGATGGTGTATCCGTATCCGATGCGTATCTGATACAGATATGGGGGCAAAAATGCTGTCAGTGCTTCCTAGATAGATTAGATTAATACTGCAATAAATTAGAAGGATGATATTTCATGGCTGAGTACAATAGCTCTCAAACTTCTTTGCTAATACTCGAGTTTTATCCATCTTTTGTACTGGAAGCAGTGACATGCATTCAATTTAACCCTGCCGATGAGAGATACTTTCTAAGTGGTTCCATTCGGAAAAGTTCGGATTTGGGGAGTTTCTGAGAATAGAGTTGTCGATTGGGCCAATGTTTCAGATATAGTCACTGCAGTATGCTATCAGCCAGATGGACCGGTATTGCTCTTTCATAAACCACAACCATAACTAGATCTTCTATGCATAACAATATTCCTTTTTTCAAATACGCTTCTTCAGCTCACAATGATGACAGTTTCGCCTACTTATTCTAGGGTATTATTGTTGGCTCCATGGAAGGAAATTGTCACTTTTACAGTGCATCAGGTATCTATTCTTAGTGAACAACCTATTATACAATTCAAATTGGCATTCTCTTGATGACATGTACTTGAGCTTTTGTACCAACTGGAAGATGTGTTACTGATGAGATCTGAAACTTTTCTATGTTGCAGGAAATAGTTTGGAACTAAAAGCACGGTTGAGATTTAGACGAAAAAGGTATTCCAGATCACAAAGAATTACAGGTTTCCAGGTAATGCACATTCATTTTGTCACAATTCCTAGTGAATATCATCTTTCGTGCTACATTTATTTTTGCCTATGTAGATACTACTATTCCAGCTTTTTAGGAGTAGCTAACTCATCGATCCTATGTTTACCAGTTCTCGTTAAAGCATCCACGATGAGTGATGATCACCTCTGCTGATTCAAGAGTCCGAATACTTGATGATCTAGAAACCATCTGTACATATCGAGGCAGTCACACCTCAGGAAGCCAAAAATTTGCTTCCTTCACTTGAAGTAGCAGACATATATTGTCTCTGTTGATGAGACAATCCGGCCGGGGATTCCCTTTCCCAAATCAAATTACCCAGAAAGAAGGACATGAGTCATACAGTTTCATCCCAAATAATCAATCAATTAAGAAGACAAACTCAATTAGTAAACAGGCGATCATTCACTAACATAAAAAAGAACAAGATTTTGGCCAAGAATTGGCAGATCTCCCCACTCCCTGGCTGTATCCGGCCAAGAATTGGCGATCTCCGCCAATTGGCTAGCCTCGGATGGAAAAAGATATAAATTACACAAATCAGAGAGAGAGAGAGAGAGAGGAATACCTGAAACGGCCGCAGAGGAGGAGCAGGCCGAAGTGGAAAAGAGAGAGAGGTGGGGGTGACAGCCCCGAATGGAGTCGGGCGTCCTTCCTAAGAGAGAGAAAGAATATTTTTGGGTGAATTTTACAAAGACCCCTCCTTACTCTTTAGGGGGGGTTGGGTATGCAAGTGTCGGTTGATAACTTTTTCTCTCTTTTTTCTTTTTTTTTGGATGCACAAGTGCAGGTTGATCATGTCAGGTTCAGAACTTTCCCCTAAGGCTGTGTTTGGTTACGGGGAAAAAGAAAGAAAAAGAAAAATCATAATTTTAAGAAAATAAAAAATAAGAAAAGAAAAAAAATTATCTTTTTTTTTTCCTGTTGTGTGTTTGGATAGAGGGAAAAGAAAACTGGGCTTTTGTGGTCGTTTAAGAGAATGTGAGCATCAGCATTTGAATCCCCCAACCCTGCCTACTTCTTTCACAGTGTGATCCATTGATGTAAATCTATTCATTATGGGAAATGATATTTGTACAGCAGATTCCTACATTCATTATGTGGGAGCTTCTTCCTGTTTGTGTTGGTCTCTTACGCTTGTGTTTTTAGTTTTGGAATAGACATTGGCCTCAAGCTCAAGATCAAAACTGAAGGAATTGAGCTAACACCTTCTTAGTTGCAAAATGACTGTGTCATGTGATTTTAAGTGTTTTTTTTAAGAATTGGCATGGGTGTTCACTATTTATCGCTGAATATTAGACCAATGTTTGGTATTTTTTGTTCCGATCTATATCCTGACGAGTAATCCACTAAAAAAATTTCGTCTTTCACATTGATTTTCCACAAATACTTGTAGTAAGACAAGACAAACAAACCGAGACTATTAATTTACACGACGACAATTTTGAAAATGCAACTGCATCATGAAGAGCTCTCAGGATGGATTTCCACAATTGTAGTACTACCATTATGCAAAAATGTTCCCTAATAAATTGTTCAGTGCCTGTAAAATTGTCTACCATAGGGCCGGATTGTGGAACAGAATCCATGATGCCCACCCAAAACAAAATATGAAATATACCCCAGGCAAAAATTGTGCATTAGGTGCTGATGACAACACTTCACAGTACAAATAATACTTCTAGCAAATTTAAGACCATGTAGGTTTCGTTTCAAACATATAATTATAAATCAAGTAGCTACTCAATTGGTAGCCATAGTAATGTAGAGTCAAACGCAAGTAACTTGTCTCTGATTGTGGTTTGATGAAGAGACCGATCCAAAAAATGAAAAGAGAGAACAAAATAGAGTGATTAAAATTTGAGCAAGAACAAATGTAATATTAAGGAAACATCATCCACATGTGAAGGACTGAAACATCAAGAGGAAGACAACAGCAACATCAAGAGGAAGACAACAGCAGGAGCAGTAAAAATATATTAACAAACAATGATATCTGTTCCATTCATAGAGCCTGAAATGCCCATCTGAATCCATTCTCAAAAACTGAACTGATGATGGGGAGGGCATATTATAAATCTTTCCAACATCATATTGCTCATTCTTGTGAAAAGTCTCAACCTACCATTCAATAATTCTACAGATCAAAGCATGAAATGTATACATGTTCTTGCAGAACTAAATCCCACAGTATAAGATCTACTACATAGCATGTCAATTAGGTTTTTGGCTCTACTTGTGTATAATCCACCTTCCATCCATTATGAGGAGTAACTCTATCTTGTTTGAGGGTAAAATCCTGAGTAAAAACAAGAGACAAACACCATAAAAATCAGTAACTGTAGAAACTATCACACTACAAGATTACCATATCAAAATCATAGAAATTATAAAAAGAAACCATTTTTTCATTAGATGAATCAAAATCAAAATAGCATACTTCCACCAAACACATGTCGATCTAGGAAGCGGGTCTTAGCTTCAATGCCAAGTGCGATGAACATTTGTGCTTTATCATGGTTTTCCGATAAGCGATCTAGAGCGTAATCGGCAGCCTCCTCACTAATATTCTCAACTGAATTCACAGCAGTGATAAGTTTCTCATAATCAATAGTTTTCTTATTGACTTGTATCGCATTTGCCATCAGTGTAACACTAGTAGCCATGTCCCTTAAAGTATCACAAATGTCAGCAGCTTTCTTCCTCTTTTCATGCCTTTGATTTATTTTTTATGGTTCAACATGATGATAATCCGATAAGTCATCCTCCAACTCACTTTGACCATTGGTCAGATTATCTTCTGTATCTACAGACTTTTTTTGTAGCAAGTCTTTTGCACTAGTTGCCCATTGGCCAGTCGCATTGTCATTGCCGAAGACAATGCACAAATCATCATACATTTTAAGTGGTTTATCCCGTAAATTTGCTGCATCTGGATGCTCCTGTGTACAACACAACCATCAATGTTAAATAAAAAAATATAATGATTGACAGATAAGTAGCATATTGTTAAAATTTACCTTCACATAATTCTTCCACACATTTTCATCAGCACATTCAATCTTTCCCGTAGAATAGTTATATGAAAAACCACTTTTTTCCCTTGCAGCTTGTAGAGCCAAATTTTTTTTTCTCTTGGTCTTCAATCGGTTAAGAACTTTACCCTTAGAAATGGATAGTTGGAAAGTTGAGTTAATAGCTTGAGTAGCATACACATATGCAAATTCCCTAAACCCCTTCTCACACTTGTTTCCTTCATTTTCTTGTTTAACAAGGGCATCGATGAGGATCTTGTCCATATCATCATTCCAACAAACATTTTTGCTCATCTTTCGCTCATCTCCAGAGTTGGGTAGGGTATCAAACAAATTCATGCCTAAACCATATAATGCAAAGTAGTGTACTAAAAAGATCAGTAAGCATAAAACATGCATTCACATTCATTTTTTTTTACCAACAAATGAGAGTAGAACAAAGGTATAAGCATACTTTCATGCAACAAAACACAAATCAATGACCACATAAACTAATGCTGCTGATTTATAAAATTAACCCATAGTCTATCCATTATCCTATCTCTAATTCTTTCCCTTGTCTTACATCTTCAGCCCTCGAAATCTCATCAATGGCATCATGAACAGGTGCTTCTTGAGTAAGCAAATCTCTGTCAACCTCATCTAGTAAATGATCATTTGGCATAACTCCCCTTAAAAAATTGTGAACAATGCAACAAGCTATCACTATTTTCACTTGAGTTTCGTATGGATAAAATGGCTTGCCTTTTAATACTCGAAAAAGCTTCTTTAATAAGCCAAAGGCTCGTTCAATTGCGTTCCTTATTGCCGAATGCCTCTGATTGAATAATTCTTTCGCAGACCGAGGGTTTCGTCCTCTAATATCATTTAACCAATATGGGTGTTTCCGAAATGGTGTTATGATCTGCTTCCGGATTGGGTACCTGGCATCAGCAAGATAATATTTCCCTACAACCAATAAAAAATAGTAAGCGGGCACGTAACTAAAATAGAGAATATATAAGACAATTTATTCTCCTAGAACAATGAATACCTTCTGGACACTTAAGTCCATGTCGTCTAGACAAGGCTGAACTGAGAATCCGCGAATCTGATGCAGACCCTTCTCATCCCGCAAGGACATATGTGAACTTCAAATCAAATGAACAAGCTGCTAGTACATTTTGAGTAGGCATATGTTTCCTACCAAAAAATCTAATCACTACATCATTGGTCACCTTCACTGGGATATGAGTCAATAGCACCAACACAATCCTGAAATAAAAGAGGTAATTGAAATAAATGAATTTAGCCATAGATAATGTTCAGCCAATAGGAGGATTGTACATCAGATTCTACCTTAAAAAATGGCACCATTGTCACCTTTCTCGAATTTCAGACGGAGTATCTTGGCTTGGACTCTTAATGAAGTCATCTTCCATATCAATAATCGCCTCCAAAACAACATTGAAGTATCTACTTATTGTTTCGCCTGACCGCTTGAAGTAGAACTTCAAATTTCGATTTTTCAAGTTATGGGCAATTATATGCAAGAAAATAGTAACTTGTTCTTGGACTTTACAATGGATTGTATCGTGTACGAGAGAAAACATAAAATCCGCCGCTAGACATTTTCTCGCTAACCAAACAGCCAAAAAAGAAAATATTTCATATTTTTATTTGTTTTCTTTTCTTTTCTCTCTAACCAAACACACCCTAAGAGTAGTGTTGTGGGCTAGTTGGGGCCCACATCATTTTATGAGTGCTGTTAGGCGTGATAAATAAGCGGGAGAAGAATTATTTTTCTTTTCCTAATAAAAACTGGCAGGTTGAAAGTTGAAAGTACACAAAAAATACTACAGTATAGTAGACTGCTACTAGTCCCTCTTTTCAATGAAGCCTATCTACATTTGAAAAAATATAGGTCCACCTTGGGACCAAAAGCACGCGTAGAGGGGATAAAATTCTGCTTTTTTGAACGGGCCTTAAGGGCTTGTTTGGGACAAGGAATTCGATATATTGGCGACGGATATATGGCCTTTTTTAAATAAAAAAATGTTTTCGAAAAAAATTAGGAAAAAAAATTTTTGACCACCGATATTTTAGAAGTTAAATTATGAAAATATATAGTAAAAATTAGTTTTTGACCACCGATATTTTTTTACAAATATCTCCGATATTTTATCTCTTAGGCCGACCGATATTTTACCGATATCCGATACGGAATTCCTTGGTTTGGGATAGTGATGAAGGGGAAATTAAATTTAGGTGAAATTATATAATAATTATAAAAAAAATTTACAAAAATAACGAACTGTAGAAAATAATTGCAGAATAGGGTATCTCACAAGCCACGCTGCGTGGCTTTTTAAAAAACCAGACTCGAAAAGCGTCGGTTGAACATAAATTTATGTGTTCCCCTTAAATTTACGTGTTGAATTTGATGTGACCATCCCCATGGATTTGCCACATGACAATGACTATGACGGTGATGAATTTGGTGAAAGTCCTTCGGACCTAATTCACCATTTTTAGGTTAATTTGTTGAAAGTTGGGTGATACTCCCTCTTTCTGATGAATTTTCAAATTCCCTAGTGAATGTATTTCAACTGAATTTTCAACTTCTCTATCCATACCACTTTTAGGTAAATTGATTGTGAATTTTAGTTGGGGAAATAATATAATAAATCATAAAAAAATTATGAAATTGACACACTGTAGTAAATATTTGCAAAACAGGGTATCTGACAAGCCACGCAGGCGCCAGCACGGCTGTTGGCACCTACGTGGCTTTTTTTTTTAAAACTGGACCGACGCCTTTCGAAGAAAACATAAAGGCGTCAGTTCACTGTTGAACCGACGCCTTCAGTATTTAACCGTAAGGCGTGGGTTCAACCGATGCCTTTCGGCCCCTTCGTCTTTTTAAAAAATCTCGTTATAGGCATCAGTTTAACCGACTCCTTCAATTACCTTATAACGTTCGGGCTTGGGCTCGGCCACATCGAGCCCTAAACTTCGTTTTTTCTCTCCGGCGACTCCTCGGCTTTGCCTTCGCCTCCCCGCGCTCGGCTCCGGCCACTTCCTCGCCTCGCCTCGGCGGCGACTCCATCTCCACCGTCCTCGCCTCGCCTCGTTCCCGTCCTCCCCGTGCTCGCCTCGGCCACCATCTCGGCCAGCTCCGCCTCCCCACCTCGTTTTACCCCATCACCAGTTGTTCCATACGCCTCGATCGATCAAGTTGAGAGACCTCTTTCTTCGAAAGTATATACTCGGCGACAGCGTGCACTCCGTGCTCTACGTCAAGCACCTTCTTCTTCATATACTATACCTGACGTTGAGCTTGAGGAAATTCCAGTTTGAGCATGAGGACGGGGTAGGAATAGGTTGAGGAGAGTTGATTGAACACTTGTAATATTTTGTATAACTTTGTATCATTAACTTTATATAACTTTGTAATATTATTTTTTTGTAAGTTTTTATGTATATGTATTATCAGGTAAAAAAAAGTCGGATTTCGAAACCGGCCCCGGATGAGGGATTGAGATAAGGCGTCGGTCAACCGACGCCTTTGTTGCAAATAGAGAGGTATCAGAGACCTATTTTCCCAATGGGTTGAAAGGCGTCAGTTCAACCGACGCCTCTAATACCCTATTCTGCAATTATTTTTTACAGTTCGTTATTTTTGTAATTTTTTTTTCGATGATTTATTATATAATTTCCCCATTTTAGCTATTTCACAGTCCCTTTGAGTTCAATAATTTTAGCTCATTTTCAAATGCATACATGCTTCATTGGATGGTTGGAGTATTACAAGTTCTCTTCAACTATATGATGATGTAAAATCAGATTAATAATATGATGAGTAAAACCTCCCCCCTGCTGTAGCCAGCGCACCCCCATACACAGATGGTGGATACCACTAGATACCCAAAAATGGTGGATACTAATGCCGGCGGTAATGCGATGGGGGTGACTAAAACAAGGGGTGCCAAACTACTCATTTTATTTTTTTAATCTTCATGGGTAATTTTTGACAGAGTATCCGGTTTAATGGCCTCGAGTAACAACATGGTGTTAATGTCGTGATACAAGGGATAGAAATTAAAATCTGCCACCCCTAATATATTTGAACGGACTCGACAGTTTGCAATGCACGATGGCACATTCAAAATATGGGTAAGACATTTCACAGCATTGACTTCATTAACTAAAAGATATGTAAAATCCCTCTACTCCCTCTATTCCATAATGTCTCGTATTTGTTTATTCAAAATGTGAACTTATTTCATTTGGAAAAACCATATGCCGTGGAGGAGTATCTTTTTAAGTTGCCAATTGCAACCTAAAAAGTTAACAAGGTTCCAGAGCCTTCGGGCTAATCCCATTTGGTTAAAACTTTGTAGGCCAAGGCTTATTAAAGGAATCTATCCTATCCAAAAGAAAAAAAATGTTTCTCCAATGTGATAATGCCCGACATAGGTAAGGCCTATTGTGATACTTATGCAATAAAAAGGGTAAAAAATTGGAATACCATCAATTTTGTGTGGTGGATGAGTAGTTCACAGCCCCCCTATACACAGACATTTGATATCCACCGTCTCGAAATATACACGGAGGTGGCCATATACATCGTCCATGTTCAAGGGAGCTGGCTAAAATAGGGGGTGGTGGACTTCTCACATTCACATGTACCTCTACAGTCCTCCCGAGTGCGTTTAAGAAGCGCTTTGCCATTTACAAACTCAGGCTCAGTTTGGCTCCTGCTTTATCGCTGCAAGAAAACGACTTTCACAAAAGCTCCCTCCACGAAAGCGGTGATGTGGTGTTTTGCGTTGGAACTCCTCCCATTAAAGCTGCTTTGCTGTAGCCATAAAGCAGGAGCCAAACGACGCCTCAGTATGTAATCATTGTTATAATGATATTTATCAAATTTTTACTGCTTTTTACCAATTCTGATGAACCAAGAAAGTGTCTACTATATGTGCCAAACAAATAATGTTTTTAAGTTGAGGGCTTGTCAATTTCACTGCATTTACCCAAAAAGTAGAACAGTTGAAGACTTCCTTTCAACAAGTAAACCAGGTCATGATAATAACTAATGGGTTCCATTCACATATTCATTAGATAGCCAGCCTCTCGGACTGTTGCAATTGATTGCATTCACCAGGGTGCAACTCATAAATCATACATATGCTATCCCTTGGCGAAGAAGGATGAGCTTGACGGTTTTGATAACCTGACTTTTCCTTAAACTACACCTTCCCAGTGTGTACTTTACTTCCTTTACCTTCACTTGCTTGCTATCCATACACAACTATATTTCAAGTCCATTACTTTTGTTACTTGTTAGTTCTACATTCGTTTAAATCCCCCAAAATACCCATCAGTTCAAGTTTTGCTAAACGAAGACAAAGACACAACATGGCGCAGTAAGGAACAGGCTATGAAGCCCTTATTATTTCGCTGCACAGCCCTAAGAATCCATTATTACCGAGTTACGATAAGATTGACTCCGTTCTCTTAACACAGCTGCTCGGATTAACAATGACGAAGTGAAGATTGAATCACATTTGCAGCATGGCCACAATGGACATGGTTGCCGTTGTAGGGCTAATGAAGAAAGCATTATAATTGCTTATTAAGTAGTTTAATCTACAGCTTTATTTAATTGACATAAAAATAGAAAAGCCAAGAAAACTACAATATTTAATTAGAAAACTACCAATAACCGGAACCGAACCATCCTGAACCACCCATGGCCTATAAAAACTTGCATTTTCAATTAATTCCAAGTCACCTGACAGGCTTTAGGTGGGGCCAACAAGTCTGATTGGTTCTGATCCATGGACCCTATCATTAAATCTGTAGGCCCTACCACTAAAGCCTAGACAGCTGCCAGACCAAGCAACCGGTGTATAACATAACTCGCAGGTAATAGGGTACACATTTTAATAGTACAATGTGCACCTATAGCTAGACACTAAGATGCAGTGATTATATAACTGGACATAAAGCAAAAAAACATAATTGACAGTATCCACTGTATATCAAATAAACAACGGCATATATTAAGATCAATCAGCACGCAATCAGATAGAAGAAACAAACTGGGCCAACAAGAAGCACAACCTACCACAGAACAACGATTCCAGAATCCAGAAGCAGGGAAAAATATCAAATTAACCTGAGAATGAATTCACCAGGGGCCGTCTACCAACGGTTTTGCTTCGAGTGAGAACTTCCACCCAAAAACAATATTATAGGTTTTGAGGGCATTGATGAACTTAGAGGAACTTATCTCCCCCAACGATAAAGTAATTGAAAGGGAAGCTATTCTTTTATAGGATTACATAGAGAACGAAACAAAACGGCCTCTCAAATAATTGCAAATAAAAAAGTTGAAACAACTGAAACTCACACCAGTGCCAAAATTAGCAAGTGAATCTCTGCAAAGGTACCTAATTATCATTAACTCACCGACCCTGTCAAAAGGAAAATGGTAAACTCTGCAGGTTGCTTCTCAAGAGTACGACTCTTCCATTTTATGTGGCAGATTCATCCCACCAGTGCCAAAATATCAAGCGAATCTTTGCAAAGGAACCTAGGTTTATCATCAACCCACGGACACTGTAAAAAGGACAATGGGAAACTCTGCAGCTTGTTTCTCAAGAGTATGACACTTCCATCCAGTGCCGAAATTAGCAAGTGAACTTCTGCAAAGGAACCTAAGTTTTTCATCAACCCACCGACCCTGTAAAGAGGAAAACGGGAAACTCGGCAGCTTGCTTCTCAAGAGTAAGACACTCCCCAATTTATGTGGCAGATTCCTCTGCAAACGCGCCCCGATGGTTTTACATAAATTCAATTTGTGAAAACTGTCTCGGTATGAGGACAAATTAGCAGTAAGAAACCCAAGCATGGATCCAAAAAGATCATTAAGACCAATTTTGAAGCCTGCCAAAAGGTTAAACAATTAAAACTTTTAGTGAGATGTAGAGGAAAAATGAACCATACAACACCTAGTTTAAGAGATCAAACTTAAAATCATACCAAGTAATTAAGATCTCACACTAGCTATGCAACCAAATTATCACCCAGAATTTCCAGCAGCTATAGAACATTCAAAGAGTCAAAAGAACCAAAAGCCCAGATTCATGGCAAGCAAGCACAAGAGGGCATTTCCGCCAATAACATCTATGAGCATCTCACACAAAAGTACATAATTGAACCACAGGAATCCTCTGCCATATCCCACAAGAACAAGTGCACATGCCAGCATTTTCCAGCACCGTGGTCTCCTACCATGTCTTCAAAGTAGCATCTGAATGCAGAGAGAAATCAAGAATGAAAGTTGCATTTTAAAAGACGATGATTGAGGAAAAATGCTTCTAAATTTCCATAAAATAATTCAACATCTAGGGATGCTTTATCTGCACAAAATCTTTCCTATTTCTAAGATCTCTAAAGAAACAAACCTCATTCATCTAATGATTGTCAGATAAAAGATAATACCTTAAATCGAACTTCTCAAGATCGATAACCTCCTCCTCCGCTGGGGCGATCATAAGGACCAGAACGATCACGGCTATAGCGGTCACCTCCAGATCCACCATCCCTGTTTCGCCCTCCATAACGGTCCCCATTGCGTTCAGGTTCATAGCGGCCACCACTGCCCCTGCTCCCACTGTACCTATCTCCCCCTCCTCTAGCCCCATCACCAGATGGACACTCTCTAGCAAAATGCCCAGGCTTCCCACACTTAAAGCAGTCACCACTATTTGATGAACCTCGTCCCCCACCACCATAGCCACCACGATCACCACGATCACGGCCACGATCACGACGGTCATAATCGCGGTCGCCATCTCGGTTGCGGTCCCTTCCAGAAGAGGGTTGAGCTTTATCTACAGTAATATTTCGCCCATCAAGATCCATACCATTCATTGCTTCTATAGCTTCTTCCATAGCTTGTTCCTCATCAAATGTAACAAATCCAAATCCACGTGATCGACCTGAAAACCTGTCGACGACTACCTGTCACAGAGACAATGCAATGTTGAAGATCACAGATCCACAAGATTGAAAAGTTATAATTTTCCAAATTACCAAATACACTATTCAGCTATAACGATCAAACTAGCACACAAAATCTAATTGGAGCCTATGTCAGAATAAATTTTTTTCCCAAACGAAATTCTAATCAAACAAGGTCTACTCATGTTCTAGAAATGCTTAGCATACAATTATAGAAAACAAGACATAAAAAGCTATTTAACCTACACGTAGTGAAAGACATTCTGATCTACATAATCATGGAGCATCAATTAAAAAAAAATTGCATACAGACAAACTGCCAAATGTGGGCACCACAACCACGAGGGTATGAGCAAAACAATTCAGAAACTGGCATGTCAATTCAGGGGCCTACAAAATATGGGACCGGTTTAATAAATTTGCCTCTTCGATTTTGCCATTTGAATTCTCAGAAGGCTCCATTCATGACAGAGCAAAAAGAAGGTTCCAAAGATCAAAGGAAGCCCATCTTTTGTGAACCATTTATCCAATTGGCAACCTTCCCCTTTGGCCCCAATTGTTAAACACTCTCAGAGCCAAAGACAGGTATCCTGCTCCAATCTGCATGGTTGCCGCTCTACATGCTAACACGCTTTTCTACTAATAAAAAATTCTACTTGGACAAAAGATTCTAACAAAAATAAATGATTTTAAAAAGTACCTTCGCCTCAACAAGGTGACCAAACTTCTCAAAGGCTCCTTTCAGACCTTTATCAGTGGTTGTCCATGATAGCCCCCCAATGAAACAACGATACTCAACTGGTTCTGACATCTAGAATTTCAAAAAATGTATCTCATATTAGCACAATGAAATCCTACGATTGGCACCAGAAAATTTTACAACCTTCCTTGACTAAAATTAGACAGTCCAATCTAAACGAATATCTGAATAGAGTTGATCTCAAAGTGCAATTTGTCAGTCAGTTCCAACAAACAGAAATGGCTTTCAACGTGATAATGAGCAAGATTGAATTTGAGAAGATTGAGTAGAAGCAACAAACAAACAGCCTTCAGACATTATCAATCCATATATCTAATATAATGAACAAACATCAAGAAAATTTATAACAACTGTAATTACTAAAACATCAGCAGTCAATGCACCATACAAGTAAGAATAACAAACCAAGTAACTTGCAATGCAATTTACCAAGATCAAAAGATAGCCTGACAAGTTTACAAACATATAGTTGGAAAAAATAGATATCACTAAAACCATGACATTGAGTGAATTTAGATCAGATTAGATTTAAAACAAATTATAAAAAAATTGGAAACAAGAACAACAGAAAAAGAACGATCAAATTACATTAAAAAAAAAGCAACCATCATACCTACAACAGTAACAAATGTAAAAAAAAAAACATGTATTTAAAGTCGCACCTTATCAAGTAGATAAGAGATAAGTTCCAAAATCACCAGGAGACAGTGTAACGAAATAGCAAAGTGAAGAACAAAAAAGTAGCCCTGTCATAACATGTAATGTGAAGAAATAAAAGGATGTCATAAAACAGCAGCTTTCCACTCTATAAAAGCACCATAGTCAACCTTATCTCTGATTAAAATGAGAAAGTAGAGCTACAAGGATCCTTCCATCTGCTCAATCACCGCCATTTGCGGGATATAGATGACAAGTCAACACCATGTGTTGCGGTCAACATCATGTGTTGATTTCACAAACAACAAGCAGACGGCAAGAGCCCATGCAGTATTTTCAAAACAACCAACGGTTAACAATTAGGAAATATAAATAACAGCTATGGTACAATTTGTGTCAGATCAACTCAAAAATTGCAAGACAAAAAAAATTAACAGAACCCTCCACTCACTTGACATCGTTTGGATATAAACAAAACCGACAATGTAATTATCCTCAATCCATCAAAACATCATCTAACACCTCATTCAACAACAACAACAAAAGCCAAATCAAAACAAAACCCAAACATGTTCCTCAAATTACTTCAAAATTTCTCGTCCAAGCCGCTACAACCCACCAACTATCCCTCAATGCCAGTAAACAGCAACAAAAACAGAACAATATACATGAATCAAGAAAAAACTTATATAAACGGCACGGCCTGCATTGATCAAGATCAATATCCATCAAACTCTACAAAATTACGAAGAAAAGAACAATCGCATCCATAAAACAGCAGCTTCCAACTATATAAAAATGCCCTCGTCAAACACGCATAAGTAATTAAAAATAACCAAAGATGTTTAACAGCCAAGTTACAATTTTCAATCAGATAACTGAAAATTTGGAACAAATGAGCAACTCTGAGCTCTACTCTGACAAAATTCACAAGTCAATTATCCGCTAAGCATCAACAGATCTTCTAACACCTCATCCAAGAACAACCACCAAAGCTAAATCAAAACAAAACCCAAACAACATCTTCTTCAAATTACTTCATAATATCTTACGCAAGCCACTAAAACCTCACACAAACAGATCGGCATACATGAATCAAGAACGGTATACATGAAATTACTTTACAAAATCAAGAACACAATAACAAATCGCATTCATAACCTTCTGTTCACAAAAGAACAAAAAATGAAAGGAAATTCAGAGAAGGGCGATTGGGCGGCGGGTACCTTGCAGATCTGAGAAGAGAAAACCTAGCAGCCGGCAATGGGGAGGAGACGAGATATTTTTGGCTTAAATATCTTCTTCTAGGTCGCGTTATTCGGTCATGGGCTTGACCAGCATGGGTCCACGGCTGGTCGGCCACTGACGGGAATAAGGATGGGCCGTGGCTTATGGGCGGATAAGGTTGAACCTTTTAGGCCCAACTCGTTGAGAGGAGAATTGTTAGGAGATACTATGACATGTACTCCCTCCCTTCCAACATACTGTGTAAATTTGATAAAATTCCCATTTTTATTGGACCATAAAGCCCACAAGAAAGTCACATGGCTTTTTCTCCCTTATATCCTTCAAACTCCTATAACCATTCATGAACAAAGTTCTAGTCAATCTTTCCAAGTCTCTTCCAATTTTGGAAAGAGAAAGTCACGTGATTGGGTAAAATGTATACAATATTTTAGAACAACAATATTTTAGAACAACAATATTTCCAAATCTACATAATATTTTGGAATGGAGGAAATATTATTTTCATGGTATCTGCCGTATTCAGCAGTCTCGATTAAGTATCGGAAGCAAGAATAGGGGGCTGACCATCATTGAGGTTATGCAAGGCAGGCTTGAGCTCCTGCCGGCAGAACTCCTAGTACTCCTCCCGGTCCTCGGCCTTCTTCTTCACCTCCACCACCACCAGCTTTGGTGTGAGCTCAAAGATCTTTGTGGCAATGGTCAATGGACCCTTCACTTCCTTTCGCGACCCCTCCAGACTCACCCGGAAGTGCCTATTTTTATACACATTTTATGGAATATGGAATGGAAAATTTTGTAAACGCCATTGAATATTTAACCATTTTTTTGTTTGTCTATACCACTATAAAATTGAAAAGGGGGACCACAAGCGCAGAGCTACTTAATTGCTCTTTTACAACAAGGTGGAGTTCCTCATTCTAATATTTACCCCCTTTTCTGTGCAGATTCTATTATCTCCATTAAATCCATTAAAAATTTCTATGTATAGTGTGAGTATTTGATAGGTGAAAAATAGAGACCATTTATTAGAGTGTAGACATCGGAAAGGCACTTTGTTCCGTATCCAGTAAGGAAAGAAGGGGAAATGAACGGCGTCGTGATGATGTTGGGATGGTGTCATGTTCACCCTACCTTGATAAAATGGCTTAAAGACCTTTTCTACCTTTAACTCTTCTCATAGTAGGGTTGGCCCCTAGGAAGCACGGATACGGCAAAGTTGCTGCCATATCCGTATTTGATACATATCGGACATGGATTCGGGTACAAGAGCGACACGGCTGAACGCGTGTCCCGCCGTATCTGAATTAAAATATATTTTTTTCATGCATTTAAATAAGCATGAAAGTGTTTGTAGTTTAGTGGTTAAAGTTATTGTTTTTAAACAATGGGCAGTGGGTTCGATTTTTTGTGCCATTCTTGCCTGCTAGTTTTTTTTTTTTCATGCACTTAAGTTAGCATAAAGGTGTCCACTAGTCTAGTGGTTAAAGTTATTGTTTTTAAACAATGGCAAATGCTTAAGTTTGTAGTTGTAATTTTTCTATGGTTTAGGAGAAAAAAATATGGTAATACAATACTAAAAATATATTTAAAATCTCTTCATATAAATAATTTTTTATTAACTATATTGCATCCTACTTTTTAGGAATATGGCGTATCCCCGTGTCTGTACGCCATATTTATATCCGTGCTTCTTAGGTTGGCCCTTAGCGGAAGAAAAGGTTGATGGGCCTTTAGCGGTTAAAGCTCTGTGCCTTGTAACTTTCATTAGGCGACCACTTGATAGCCAATCTACTTCTTTGTCCCTTAATCATTTAATTAGTGAAGCATACGAGTACTGGCGGCCCCTACGTGGGGGTCACTCAGAAGTGAACAGGTTACGTGGAAGGATTGTTCTTTTTTCATGCTAGAACAACAAAAAGTTCTTGTTTCTATTTAATTGCCCCATGTTGATTACAGGTATGGACTAAAGAATTGTTCAAGTTGATGTCTGATCTGCATTTGAATTACTTGGAGAAGAGATGACCACAAATACTTTCCACTTGCAAGTCAATTATGTCAGTCTAAATATGGGACCTAGCAATCAGACGCACTAAGGGGAGTCATGAAAAAGAACAGATAGATTATTGCTTATAGAAACTCGTAAGTTCTGGGGAATGATGATTAACCACATGCAAATCAGATCATCGCCCTCCAATCACAGGCTAACTACCAATTTTAAGTATTAAGCAAGGATGTCAAGGATCCCTAGCCACCAACCACTGCAAGTAGAGTGATTCAACACCTAAGCAAAACAGTCTGGCATTGCAGAGCAAGTGAGATTATACCAAATGGGGCTTCCTGGGTATCTGCCAAAATTCACTCAGAAGATGAGATAAGCAGTGATGGAATTGCATGGTTGGGGAATGCCCACATCAAGTCAAAGCCCCAACAAGAAAAGGAACAGAATGCACGTGGTGGGTTTTTTGGTATCTTGGAAGAAAAGGCTCTGCAAGACCCAGATTGTAAGACATGAAAAGTGCAACATGGAATTTGAATAAGGTTTATGGAGGTGTTGCAGGTCGTTGAATGGTGTTTAAAAAGTTATGACCACCTTTTTGCTTTAAATGTGAGCAGATTATTGGGAGATATGCTGCTGCAAGTGCCAATGGAACAGATAAGGAGGGGCTGAAGTTTCTTATTCTATATATAACTTACATAGGTACTACTTGAGACTAGTGCACTGTTGAAGTCTCTTCTCTTGCTCTCTCTCTCTCTCTCTCTCTCTCTCTCTCTCTCTCTCTCTCTCTCTCTCTCTCTCTCTCTCTGGAGACTTGGAATTTGCAGGGTATTTCAAATGTACGGTCGTTCATTGATGTGAGTTGACAATCATAATGCTCTTATCATTTGCAGATAGATTGCTTTAGTGTAGGTGGATGGAGTGTTTTTTCTGCTCATATCCTTGTTAATGGAATGGATCCAAATGAATTACATGGTAAAGAGTTTTGTTTCCTACTCAGTGCATATGAAGGAACAAAATATCGTTTTAATGATCTACAATTAGCTTGAGATAATCCTTTACTTCCTCACAGGCAGTTATCCTGCTATTGCTTACTCTCTTAGTACTGCTTTGTCTAAGCTTATCATACTTTTTTGGCAGAAAATCCACCATAATTGGCACTATAAAATAAATTGATTGATACAGGAATTTTGGAAGTGATCATGTGTCTACTATGATACATATTTTCTTTTGATTTCTCCAGTTTTACACATTTGCGGGATCAACACTATTTCATTTCGTATTTCGTTTTCAAAGTAAAGCCATGGCCTCTTATAAACTTGTTTGCCAACTTAATCATGCTGATTGGTCATTGTTATATTTCAAGATGTAGTTATGATCCTTCATCTGGACTGAAACTAAATTAGGCATAATTCATGTTTGGCAGGATTCTCATGCATTGAAGCATTTTAGTTTCCATCCGCTAAAAAATGTGGAATTATGTTCAGGAGGAGGAATATTTTTTTGATTGCTTTGATTTTATTCAAGCTCCTTCGAGTCCTTCTTCATCCTTCGAATGTGCAAACACAACTCAAGAACCAAGATTTTATAACACTACATATGACCGATGGAGAAATGAATTGCAAAGTGTTGATGAACGTCGGCGGAGCTTTTTAAGTGAAATGGGATTTGGGGATCTTGGATTATCAAATTTATGTTGCTCTGCAGAGATTGAGCAAGTCGCTCCTCACGACAATTCAGTTGTGGGGCTGGAGAGGATATCTACAACCAGTTACACCTCTTCAGCATGTTCAACTAGTGATACAGATGAAATTTTGGATTCTATTTTGGCAAATAGTATTAATACTGATGATCGATTTCTGTGTTCTCATCCATTACATAGCTGTTTTCCTAAAGAGGAAATGCCCTTGAGCATCTCTGAAAATGGCAAAACACCTGGTAAAAATGCAAAAGGAAAGAAATGGAGGAGTTTGTTTAAGAAGTTTAAGACTAATAAGTTAGGAAGTGATGCAAGGAGATGCTCCAGTACAGTGCCTAACCCGCTGGAATTCAAGCCACAAAAAATAAATGCTAATAGCTGCAATAAAATGTGCAAAGAGCTCACTGAACTTTATATGCTGCAGAGGATTCAAGCTCATAAAAGCCCCATTAGAGCTATGAAATTCAGCCTAGATGGCAAGTACTTGGCTAGTGGTAGCGAAGATGGAGTTATACGCATATGGGAAGTCAATGAAGATGATTCTTCTTGCAAGTCTCTTCCTTCACAAATCTGGTCTGAACTTCAGAAAGATGCTACTAAAGATACAATCAATTTGAGGAAAAAAATATCCAAAATTGGCTGCGTAGTCAATCCTAAAAAGATGTTTGGAATAGAGGAGGTACCATTTCAAGAATTTCATGGGCATGCTGCATCTATCCTTGATCTGTCTTGGTCAAAGAATAATGTAAGTCACTCTTCTATTCTAAATTTCGAACATAAATGTTTGTTTCTTCTTATCATATTTTAGTAATTTATGTGTGTCTTTTCTCAGTTTAATGTAAGTAGGGAATCGTATTTTAGTATCTCCCAATTTATGTTGATTTATCAATTGTCTTGAAATCTATTAATGATCAACTAAGCAACTTGACTGCTGATTGCAGTGTTTGCTGTCAGCATCTGAGGATAAAACAGTTCGCATGTGGCAAGTGGGTTCTGATAAATGTGTTAAAGTCTTCTACCACAGCAACTATGGTAAGGATCATACTACTCAAATCTTTTTAGTTTATTCATCAATTTGCTGCACCTAGATTAGATTAATACTGCAATAAATTAGAAGGATGATATTTCATGGCTGAGTACAATAGCTCTCAAACTTCTTTGCTAATACTCGAGTTTTATCCATCTTTTGTACTGGAAGCAGTGACATGCATTCAATTTAACCCTGCCGATGAGAAATACTTTCTAAGTGGTTCCATTGATGGAAAAGTTCGGATTTGGGGAGTTTCTGAGAATAGAGTTGTCGATTGGGCCAATGTTTCAGATATAGTCACTGCAGTATGCTATCAACCAGATGGACAGGTATTGCTCTTTCATAAACCACAACCATAACTAGATCTTATATGCATAACAATATTCCTTTTTTCAAATACGCTTCTTCAGTTCACAATGATGATAGTTTCAATTACTTATTCTAGGGTATTATTGTTGGCTCCATGGAAGGAAATTGTCACTTTTACAGTGCAACAGGTATCTATTCTTAGTGAACAACCTATGTAGTCATTCTTGTTATACAATTCAAATTGGGATTCTCTTGATAACATGTACTTGAGATTTTGTACCAACTAGAAGATGCGTTACTGATGAGATCTGAAACTTTTCTACGTTGCAGGAAATAGTTTGGAACTAAAAGCACGGTTGAGATTTAGACGAAAAAGGAATTCCAGATCACAAAGAATTACAGGTTTCCAGGTAATGCACATTCATTTTGTCACAATTCCTAGTGAATATCACCTTTCCTGCTACATTTATTTTTGCCTATGTAGATACTACTATTCCAGATTTTTAGGAGTAGCTAATTCATCGTTCCTATGTTTACCAGTTCTCGTTAGAGCATCCACGAAGAGTGATGATCACCTCTGCTGATTCAAGAGTCCGAATACTTGATGATCTAGAAACCGTCTGTACATATCGAGGCAGTCACACGTCAGGAAGCCAAAAATCTGCTTCCTTCACTTCAAGTAGCAGACATATTGTCTCTGTTGATGATGATTCTCAAGTTTGCTTATGGAACTGCGATCCCTTGGGGATATTGCCAACAAAGAAGCAACCAAAATGTATCACCTCTTGTGAGCATTTCTTGTCTAAAGGAGTGTCTGTTGCTGCACCTTGGCTAGGCATGGAAGACTCAAGCTTAGATCAGTCACAAATGCAACTGCCAGAGGGCTTAAGCTGCGCACCTTCCAGTGCTGGGTTCTTTGAGAAACGTTTGAAGCAGTCAGCAACATGGCCAGAGGATAAACTCTCTGGTTATTTTGCAATGGATGCAGAAAACAATTATCAAAATCCTGTATTATATGCGCCAGCATGGGGTCTAGTGATTGTCACAGGCGGGTGGGATGGCGAGATCAGATGCTATCAGAACTTTGGGCTGCCCATCTGATAGTGAAGCAAAATGCCTAAATGCTTGCCATTGCCCGATTATGTCATTCATTGAATTAAAATTTAGTAGTACAAAAAGCAAAGAAGAAAAGAGATAAAAGATTACATTTTGTTTCTTTACTCATGAGTTCATAAACTGGATGAGTGCTTAATAGAAAAACTGCTGTTAAATCTGAAGGAAATGAGATGCATTGTATCGACCAGAAGAAAAGAACTGTTAAGAGATTATGTAAAAGATAAATACAATTCTGTAAACAGAGCAGCTACCATGTTCATCAGAATATGTGAGTAGTACTGTCAACTTGTTAAGGAGACAACTGTTGATCCGTTACACAACAACAGTCTGAATCTGCAGTTAGAACCTTTACTCTTAACTATCTAAATCTGCAGAAAAAGTAAAAAAACAAAAAGTTATGGGCTATGAAGCGCGTAGCATACAACTTTTTGCCCCCTTTGCACTTCCAAATTGCTGTGGGTTCCGGCAAATTATCCTCCCAGAATAATTAGAGCCTTATGGAGACAGCACTCAGCAAAAGTGAACTCTCTTGTTCTCTCCTTGAAGCTTTTGTGAAGAAGTTGGCTGGAATAACTTGAACGACTCTCTTTCAAGAACACAAGAAAACCAAAAATTCTTTTGAATGGCTTGCAATTCTCCTCAATTGATTCACAATGGCTTAAAAACGCTTCTAATTTCATTTCATTTCATTGAAAAACATACACACTGTATATTTATGTAAACCCACGAAACAAAAGATACCCCAACGTAAGGGTCATGAAAAGTGACAACCCTTCTAGAAGGGGAAATGATATTTGTACAGCAGATTCTTACACATTTTCCATACACAGCTGATGTGTATGGAAAATGTGTAGGAATCTGCTGTAGGGTTATCACTCCCCTTCTAAAAGAGAGTTTTGAGACGCAGTTTCAACAAAAAGTCACCACTGCACCACCTAGAGAACATTAGCTCATGAAAAAGATGACTCCAGTAGGCTTCCCCAATGTCTATACTGTTGAAAAATCCCGAATGTCAAAGCTGAGCGAACGTTCACACCTAATTATATAAAAACACAACACAACTTAAAATTTGATCTGCAACACAACATTGCTGGGAAGTCACGTGAAGAACAAAGACAACTAGCATCCTTTCCAATGGCAGACATTACATGCTATCTGTGGCTATGTGCCAATGCATTCTTTATGATGGTGATGCAATAACCCAGCAAGTACTTTGCAAAGGGTAAAAATGTTTCTCCCATAATATCTTCCACGAACAAAAGGGTTAGACAGAATAGAATGGTGATCCCCAGAATTGGGATCTTCTTAAGAATGTAGTTTTTTTTAATCCATCTTTTTTTGTGCATAAGAATTGCATTTTTAGGGTTTATAAAGCCAACATTCTTTGCATTTGTTTCATTTCTAGCAGGAACACTTCCATTTTCACTTCAATGCTCACACAGAAAAACTGCTGTAAAGAAATGAAATGTAGTGGGCATGGCATTTCTTCATCTGCACCATGAAAATACAATTACTGCATTTTCCATTCTCAAAAGAATTGCAATTCTCACTTCCACCAATGTTGTAAAAATTCCCAATCTTCAGCTTTTCGGCCTTATATACCTAAAATTGAGGTTGTGGCCTACAATCATGTGTCGAACATGTGATAGCAAGTCGAATTGAACATTGGGAACTATGGATTGAACCGCAACTTTGAGAGTTTTGGCAACATTGACCTGAACTGAATTGGGATAAAACACTCACCAGTTGGTGGTGAACACGAAATTCCCGTGCGTGTTGCGCACTTAATAATTTATCAACAACTCTTCCATTTTTTTTAACCACAACTCTTCCCTCTTTTGTACTTCACTGTTCAAAATTTGCTGAAAAGAAATGAAATATTCTCCCTCAATCCAAACAATCTTAGGGCCGTCTGGGGGCGTGAAAAATAAAAAACATCCACTCCCAAAATAGGATTCAGGTGGATTTTTGGAAGTGGATTTTTTTACGATCCAAACAGCCCCTTAACCGTATTTGAAATGAGTTAAATTTCTTGTCTTGAAGGGTCCCCAACATTTCAGACCTCCATTTACCCGAGCAAATGCACATTCATAAAGATCTAGGAAGCACGGATGCAAATATGGCAACACGATGGATACGAGGATGCGGCATTTAAAAAAAAAATATAATATGTTAATAAAAAATTATTTATATAATTTTTAAATATATTTTTTAGTATTATAGTGCTACATTTTTTCCTTCAAACCTTGTAAACATTAAAGCTACGAACTTGTGAGGCCAACACAGCCATAGACACAGACAAGTTGCTTCTATGCTCTTATTCCCTCTCTCACACACTCCTAAGACCTACGCACCTTCTTCGTATTTTATTTCTTCTTTTTTTGAAAAAGTGAAATCACATGATAAAACACTTTTTATTTTTTATTTTGCAGGTCCCACCAAAACTAATAATTTTTTGGCTCGACTTCAAAGGGACTCTCCAATTCAGGCGACGGAGAGATCTACTTCGTCTTTTAGGCAACTCCCGCACTAGCACCTATTGACTACACCATCGAGTAAAAAATGGGGCTGGCCGCTGTCATGCCATGAATATGCTGTCAGTTGTGTGTGGCGAGCATCGCTAAAGCCAAGAGGATGTTGTCATCGGAGCAGCTTCGCCTCCTCGACTCCTCCCTCCCTCCCTCCCGGCCCTCCTCTCTACTCTCCCTCTCCCTCCTTCCCTCGTCGCCTTCGGTCCTATTCCTCGAACAGATGGCTATCCGATGACCCTTAGCTGCCTCCTCATCTCCTCCCTCCCTTGGCGACCTCCTCTGCCTCCCTCCCCTCTGCTAGTCCCCGCTCTCCAATCGTTGTTCTCAACGAAGACAAAGAACTGCCAGAGCTAGCCATGAGCTCTTCCACCGCTTCCCTCCTCCAGCCGTCTCCTCCCTCCCTCGGCCACCTCTATTCGCCTGTATCCGATACGTATCCATTCGTGTTGAAAATATGTCAATTATTTTTAATTTCGGATACATGCAGTATATGCAGGCAGCCGTGTCGTTGCCATATTTGTATCCGATCGAATATGGATACAGCCATGCTTCCTATAATTAAGGATTTATTGGCCTCTAAGGCAAATCCAGTCAATAAAGTAATTTAAGGATTTATTGGCCTCTAGGGCAAATCCAGTCAATAAAATAAATTTTCAAATACAGCCAGGTTATGTTGCACGGAAGGAGTAATGGACATGGCATTTTCGCACCCGCACCCTGGAGGTACAATTCCCACAATTTCCAATCTTTGAGGGAGAAATCCAATTTCCATTTCCACCAACTGAATGCCCAAATCCCATTCAGATGCCCAGCTCTCCTGCCTTTACCTTCAATGGAGTCCCCAAGGCCTGCAAAAACTCTCCCATTCCCATCCAGACACTCCTCCATTCAAATCCCACAAACCATTTCAGATTTCAACACCCTTTTCTCCAATCTCACTGCCCATTTCCCCTCCCAATCCACAAACCACACCCCCAATTTGCAGCAATGGCTCAAACCTCCCAACAAGAAGCAGAGCAAGAACAAGACCCATGTCCTCCCTTTCTGTTCCTCTTCCCTTTCCCCAAAATCTCCAAATTCGGCAAATTGGATCAGACCCACCACCAAAGGCAGCCCAAAGGTCCAGTCTTTGATGAAGAATCTCTCTGTTCTTGAGAAATCCCTCATTGGGGCGATGGCCGGCGGCATCGCCGGGGCCTTCACTTATTTCTGTTTGCTTCCACTTGACACCATCAAGACCAAGCTCCAGACCAAAGGCGCCGCCCAACTTTACTCCAGCACTTTCGACGCCATCGCCAAGACCTTCCAGAGCAGGGGAATTCTCGGGTTTTACAGCGGCGTGTCCGCGGTTATCGTCGGGTCTGCTGCCTCGTCTGCGGTTTACTTTGGAACTTGCGAGTTTGGGAAGTCGGTTTTGTCGCGTTTGCCGAATTTCCCGCCTCTGTTGATCCCGCCGACTGCGGGGGCGATGGGCAATGTCGTGTCGTCGGCGATCATGGTGCCCAAGGAGCTGATTACCCAGCGGATGCAGGCTGGCGCGGCAGCGGGGCGGTCCTGGCAGGTGTTTGTGAAAATTCTCCAGACAGACGGTGTACTGGGTCTCTACGCCGGGTACTCCGCCACCTTACTGAGGAATTTACCAGCTGGAGTGATGAGCTACTCCTCCTTCGAGTACTTGAAATCTGCAGTGATGAGTCGAACTGCGAAGCCGCATTTGGACCCAATTGAGAGTATCTTCTGCGGAGCCCTCGCGGGGGCGATATCGGCATCGCTGATAACGCCACTGGACGTGGTGAAGACGAGGTTGATGACCCAGCTGCAGGGGGATGCCAAGGACAGGATTGCGGGGGTGACGGCAACGGTGGCGCAGATACTGAAGGAAGAGGGCTGGGTAGGGCTGACAAGGGGAATGGGACCTAGAGTGATCCATAGTGCTTGTTTTGCTGCATTGGGCTACTTTGCCTTTGAGACTGCAAGGCTCACATTGTTGCAGCAGCATCTGAATAGGAAGAAGAGTATTCAAGTTGATGCAGTCACTGAGAGCTAACTCAAGAAAATGGAGTAAGTCCTATTACTTCCTGAATGTGGTGCTTCTCTGCATTTGATGCTTATTTGAGCTTGATTCAGAGGTTCACATCTTCTGATTGGGTCTCACAGAACATATTTTCTAAGGTTTTAGAAGATTAATAAACAATTATACTTATTAGCTTGTTGCGATTACTGGAGTCCGGGAACTTGGATATTTGGACTCATATTGTGGTAATGATTTTTACAGAATCGTTGAGATGGCTAATCTGCTATATAAAGAGCAATCAAGGTTCTTACCAAGCATGGTACTAGTTCTTATCAAGCATGGTAGCAATAGAAAAATTCATTGCTCTTCTTTTGGGCCAATTGCTGATTTTTTGCAATCCCTAACCGAGGATCAGGTGCCAGTAAGTGGAGCAACTATATGATAAGTAAGCATAGTTATATGCTGGATGTAACATGTAGTGTGAGCTTTTATTTAACAACAATGTGATCTTGAGTCCATGGTGAGGCTGAAGAGGGTTGCTAACAGGACGAGCCAAGTGAGTTTTTAGCTAGTATGAATTGGCTGAAGTTCCTATATAGACCTTTATTATTGAATTGATGAGTTTAACCAATTATATGATAATTGGCTAGTGAGGTTTGCCAACTCTTTTGAGCTCGCTGTTTACCCCTCTTTGCATTTTGCACCTTTTTTTCTTCAGTTTGGTAAGAGGTAACCTAATTAAGTAGGGGATTCGACTGTTGAAGCTGGTTATTGAGTGATGCCAAAGTTCTGGATTCCATCTAGCCAATTCAGCATTTGGGTTCTCAAGTTCACAGCTCGGCACAAGATGCTCGTACATGGTTTTTTCTTTTCAATACTATGAAGAGAAATATTCAGCTATGAAAGGAGGATCACCAAAATGGAGAGCATTGGGGATGATGAGGTGACTGAAAACCTTCCCGTTCTAACGCCTAAAATCTTAACCGGGTAGAATAGGTCCAAAGGCCTAAGTTCTATCCTAGTCTATGGAGTCTAAACATGGAATTATGAGTATTTAGTTGGTTACCAACCCGGGTTTTACCCGATTTACCTGGTGTTTATGATGGGAATTTGACATATTACATAATAGAAGGCCGGTTGGCATGCCCTTCTATTTGGGCACTAAGGACTCCAACACCCCTTGTTAGAAGAGTTAAATTACATATGTGCATTTTCTAAAAAGGCATTTTGAGAAAAGGAAGTCATTACCCAGATTATATTCATCTGAGCAAGTACTAAGCTCACTAACCCCACATATATTCTATAAAAACTACAAATATTGCTGATTTCTTACCACGTACTGTAAAAATAAAATTTCTAACAAAGAAATGGAATTTGACCATCTATAGAAATTTGTTGATCTCCCACAAGTCTCTATCACAAACATAAATTTCAAATATTCATTGAAACAAAGGGAGTGCTGGTGGGATGTCCACGACAGACACCCCTTGGAGCAAAGAACCTGATTTTGAACTCCCACTCTGTATGCCAGATTGCCATCAACACGGATTATACCCCGATTAGACAGCGGGATAAGGTAAAAAACGCCGAACCCCATAAACCCTTGGACTCACTCACATCCCAGCAGACAAGGAAGAAGGAAGAAGGAAGAAGGAAGAAAATCAATGTTTGGAGAAGAGGGTCTTACATAATCTCCATACCAATGGCCATCTCTGCAGCTTCACTTCCCTTGTCTCTCACTTGCCGCCAACCCCCTTCATCCTCATCTTCTTCTTTGCCTACTTCTGGGATTCAATTGTCTAGCGCTGGATATACACCTCGCCACAATGTCGTCTGCTGCTCTTCCGAAGGGGGTTCCCTCCATGAACCCACTCATCTCAGGTTCTCTTCTCTTTTTGCTTAAAGTTTTCGTCTTTTTCTTCTCATGTTGTTTTATAACTTCATTCTAGCTCTGTTTGTGTTTAAAAAAGAGGAAAATTGAATGGGGAAATCGTCTTCGGCTTCTGGGTTTTGATGGGGTTTATGGGTGAAGACAGAGAATGTGGTAGACTTGTATAAAAGTATCTCTGGGTTTGTGATTTGTATACATGGGAGGATATGAATTGTATTGATTTCTTGAAATAGTTTGCAACTTTTCTCGTAAAATGCCCGAATATTGTTGTTATTAGTCGCTTTACGCAGTTTGGAGACATGAAATCTTTTTGCTTAGTTAAATGGGTTTATCAGTTTTTTGTAGATTTAGAGTTTTTTGTGGAGAGAAGCAAATGATGAATCACTTCCCATGTATTGTGTCTTAAAGCTGAATGTCTTGTTTTTTTTTTTGTAATTAAAATTAAAATTAAAAAATATGGCTGATTAGGGAGGGTTGTATTTTCTGCATATTTTTTCGGTACTCTTATTTTTTTGTGCTTAATATATTTGCCCATTATATAAAAAAATGCTACCATTAATACATGGGAAATGATGAATCACTTCCCGTGTATTGTGTCTTACAGCTGAATGTCTTGTTTTTTTTTGTAATTAAAATTAACATTAAAAAATATGGCTGATTAGGGGAGGTTTGTATTTTCTGCATATTTTTTTGTACTCTTCTTTCCTTGTGCTTAATATATTTGTCCATTATATAAAAAAGTACCATTAAGAAATACTCTTCCTGTCCATATTAATTGTCTGGGTTGGAAATTAGAACTGAACTAACTTTAGAACTGACCATTAACGTGGGACATAGGGAGCAGCTGAATTTCATATGTGTATTTCGGTGAAATCATTAGTCTTTTTGCGTCCTGCACCTGGTACTTCTCTAGTTTAAACTTTAAACTCATATCCTACTGCATCTTCTATGAGGCCATACAAGCAATTTCATTTGCTTATAAATCCGTTCATGTGCAAACCATTGTCTATAGCTCTCAAAATTCAATAAGGCATTTTAGTTTTGATAGTTATTTTCTGCGCTCTAAATTTTATAGCTTTTGATTTGCCTTTTACTTTTTTGATTATGGACAGATTTCAAACACTAAATAACTCTCCCTTTAGCTTTCCCAACTGACGAACCTTCTACTCTAAAGGCATCATACAAGTGGCGTAGGGTGTTGCTGAAAGTGAGTGGAGAAGCAACTGGCGGGAGATCAGGCGAAAAACATTGATCCAAATGTGTGAACACATGTCCTTTGTGTCTCTCACTGACCAAATAATAGTTCTTTCAATTGTCTATTTCTTGATTTTCTTGGTGTATATTTTTTTATTTTTTTCGGCTTAAGTCATTGGTAGATAAATAGATAACTCATCAGTGGGTATCTGTATTATGTTTTTTTACTTCAAAATTGTTGTATGTTACAGATAACGATATCCATAGCTAGAGAAGTTGCTGCTGTGACTCGATTGGGTGTAGAGGTGTTTTTCTTTCTTTTATGCTAATACATGTACAAGCATCATTTCCATCAATTTAATCTTCAGATTTAATCTATTTTGTAACCTGAATTGTGGTCAATTGCCAATTTTTAACTATGAAACCTCTCCCAGGTTGCTATAGTAGTTGGTGGGGGTAACATCTTTCGCGGTTCCTCTTGGGCAGGTTGCAGTGGCCTTGATCGTTACATCTGCTGATCACATTGGGTAGCCAATTACTGTTAATATATTTTCTAGAATTTAATTGAAGGCATAGTGTGTGTAACGTCATCATCATACGCCTTATCCCAGCTACTTGGGGTCGGCAGCATGGATTATACACCGCATTTGACTCTTATCGGAGTCATAGTGTGTGTAACAAATTTTTATAAATTTCGAAACAGTTGTTTTTTTTATGTCTTGCATGAAAATTTCTGATATGGAATATGGATTTGGGACTGTGTTTTTTTAATGTTTCTGAAACATACTTCTCTGAGATCTACTTGGACAACTAAATGCTATAGAATGCTGGCAACTTTCATGAATGCAATATTCCTACAAGCAACAATGGAAAGTTTTGGCATACCTACTTGTGTTCAGACTGCATTTCGCATGTCTGAAGTAGCAGAGCCTTACAATTAGAAGAAGAGCTATTCACATTTGGAGAAGGGAAGGGTTGTGATCTTTGCTGCTGGAACTGGAAATCCTTTCTTTACTACGGACACTGCTGCTGCACTTCGCTGTGAAGAAAGTAAGTGACTTTTCTATTCTTTATTGAAAGGAACAAATCAGTTTAGGGCCCAAATAATGGGTTTCGTGTGTCTATTCTTTATGGAAGCGGGGAAGTTAGGAGCCACGACATAGCTTGTTCCTAGTTCCTACCCTGCATAGGAAGGGTACTTATCTCTGCTGTAGAGATTGATGTCAAAACGAGTCATTTTTTTGTTTATACTCCCAAATGGGACTATTAATGTGGGACGGAGGGAGTACTTGTCCACAGAAAATTCTTTTATGTTCCTTAAGTATCTAATACTGCTTGACTAATTGTACTCTGTATTTGACGTATATGTTCTTTGTTGATAATTCAGTTAATGCAGAGGTTGTGCTCAAGGCTACAAATGTAGATGGTGTTTACGATGATGATCCCAGACAGAACCCAAATGCGCATCTTTTTGATGCAGTTAGCTATCAAGAAGTGACTTCAAAGGATCTTTCAGTGATGGATATGACCGCTATAACTTTATGTCAAGAAAATAACATACCTGGTATGAAATTCATTCTTTGTTTATTATTTATTCTGAGACAAGTAAAATCTCATTGCATCAATTTCATAAACTTCTGTCTGTTTCATTTTTTTTATAATTTTAAGAATTTTTTTTATGGTTGTAATTTAAGAATTGAAACATAATAATATGCAGAAATTGCCTTAGCTTATCTCTCTCTTATTTTTTACGCTCCACTTTTATGTAATTATAATACTTTTTTCGGTAATTATGAAATTATAATGATTGACCTTCTGGTATACATATTTCACCTTTTGTCTTCTGAAAAAGAATCTTGTGGGAAGTTTATCGTGATAAATAAGAGTATCAGTAGTTTTTAGAAGCTCAAGTTTTACATACTCAAATTATGAACAAAGAGTTTTCTATATCTTAGCCAAATATCAAGACTTCAAGTTCCTTTGGTAATTAATCTCAGCAGACAAAGCGTCCTCTTGAAATTTGAGTTGAGATTTAAGACAGCATCTTATGGTAATGTTGGTGAACAGAAAACTCGAAACAAAATGCGATTTTGAAATTGTCGCGAATTTGTGGATATCTAAGACTATACACGTAGCCAATTAAAGATTTGAAAGAGGTTTATCTTGTTAGTTCTCCAAGAGTGGCTAAGGATAGGACAAAAGCTATGGGAATTAAAAGAGGATTAACGAAAGGAAATTGGTTATTGAAGTTTCTTAGCATTGGTGCCATCCAATAAAATAACTGGTAAAAGCTTTAACAATAATATATTGTAGTTTAAACTATCATCTTGTTCCTCATTTGATAGAGCTTATGATATAGTTATCGTCTGTTGTCTTGGTTCCTTTCTTAGCCTTGTTGTATCATTTAGCCTCCCTCCCATTTACTTGGGTCTTTTTCCTTTCCTGCAGTTGTGTTCAATTTGACAAAACCCGGGAACATCTCAAAAGCTATTCTTGGTGAACCAGTGGGTACCTTGATTGGTGGAGCCTGCAATTTAACTGCGAGAACCTGATTGTGGTTCAGTCATTTTCTTACACATATTTGTAAGATACTATTAACAGCGGAAGTTTCGGTTTTGGAATGCCAAGAGAGGACACCACAGAAGCATCAGTCAAACTGTTTTTGAACTTATCGCAATTCTTTGGAAAGGTTCCAGGAATGTACATGAATTTTGTAATTATAGATCTTAGAATTTAAACTTTTTAGGTTCTTGGTGGGGCAGGGACTTGTTTCCATCAAAATGAAAGGAAAACGGGAGCTATTAAATGCAAGGCACTGCTTCCACTGGTGTCACTAGGCGAATGACTTGTGTGCTGGTGGCATATTCTGAGGAAATTGAATCAGAAAATTCATAAGAAGTTTAGAGGAACTTTTATTCTGCAGTATTCCGAGGTATCTATAGCAAGGCACTGGTGATTTGTGTACAAAGTGAATTTGTGCCCTGTTCTTTTGTCTTTATATTTTTTGAGAATACACGCACACCAGGAGTGACATTGTAAGATTTTATTTCTCCAGATTTTAAATCTAAAAGGTGTGGTAGCCTGGAGTAATTTTCTTAATTACTAAATAAAGAGTTAAGAAAGTCACACACACACACACACACACAAGACATTCACCGTAATTTGTTTGACATAAATTCATCTTAATCCACCTTATGTACATCTTCTTTAAGCAATCGCACAATTTCTTGTTTTTGCTTTGGCTCGGCCCTGGAAAAGAGAAGGCCACCCTTTTGCCTCAAATACTGTTTCTGATTCAGGATGATTCATGAAATCTTTTCCTGTTATGCTCTTTGAACTAATGTCTTCATTAGGTTGAAATACTCCTATTTCACGGCAAATTGCTTCTGTAGTGTTCTTATTGTCTCCCGTAATGACCGTAACCTGGATTCCAGCAGCCCGACAGTCTTCAATGGCTTCGTGAAACCTCTGGTCGAGGTGGATCCTTACACAACAAAGAATAACAGAGAACATTACCTGGGTTAACTAAAGATCAAGAGCTAAGAGGAAAAACTAGGCAGTTAAACGGCCGTTGAATTTAGAAGTGTGGAATCACCCTTACCCTCAATCCCACCATGCCAACAAAAATCAGATCACTCTCAATTAATGGGTAATTTGATGGGTCACATAAGAGCCTGTGAACAATAGTTCAGTTTGTAATTTTTATAGTTCTCTTTCTGTCGAAAAAAGAAGGAATGTGGAGTTGTAGAAACAATTAACTTCTGGACTGAGTAAACTCAAAGCCCTATTAATGTGATTAATCTTCCAGGTTAGCCAAGTAGCCAACTACGGTTTGTTTGTATAGTTGGTAGTAGGGGTGTAAACGAGCCGAGCTTGGGCATGTCTCAGCTCGAACTCGAAATTTCAAATTCGAGCTCGAGCTCGGCTCGGCTCGTTTACAGCTCGGTCCCTCCTAGCTCGAGCTCGGCTCGTTCAGGATTCTGGAGCTCGGCTCGAGCTCGAGCTCGAGTGCCTCATACTAGAAGGCTCCGCCCAGGCTCGAGCTCGGCTCGCCGGCGCATCACCGGCCGACGGCGTAGGACTGCCCATCGTCGGTGTCGCCGGCAATGGCACCGATTATTGATGCCGTCACACGCCGATCGCGGTGACGGATCACTGGATCAGAATGAAAAAAAAAAAAATTTGGACTCACCTAATGCCCCACGCCCCCGCCGCCGCAGTCGCCTCGCTCACCGCCGCCGCCGCCAGCGTCGCCCCCTCCCCCCCGCCGCCGCCCGTTGAGCCCCTTGCCCGGAAGCCCCCCCCCCCCCCTTCTTTTTTCTCCCTCCCCCCTCTTTCTCTGTTCGTCGCCGCCCTCCTCCCCTCGCCGGCAACGCCGTCTCGCGCGAGGCCCCCCCCCTCTCTTTTTTCTCCCTCCCCCCCTCTTTCTCTGTTCGTCGCCGCCCTCCTCCCCTCGCCGGCAACGCCGCCTCGCGCGAGGCCCCCCCCCCCCCCCCCTTCTTTCTCTGTTCGGCTGCTCCCCCCACCCAAAATCCCCTCCTCCTCCCCTCACCAGCGCTGTAGCCGACCCCCTCCCCTCCCCCCCCCCCCCCCCCCCCCCCCCCCCCCCCCCCCTGAGCTCCCCCCCTGCCGCTTGGTCGGACGCCCCCCCCCCCTCCGGCGACCCTCGGGGCGGCAGAGCCCCCCCTCCCCCAAATCCTTGTTTTGGGTTCTCCCCCTCCCCCAAATCCGACAAGAGAAAGGAACCGGATGTGCATAAGAAATCGTGACGCGTGTCTTTGATCTGCATGCAGTGACGGGTTTTTGAGAACTGACGGAACACACATTAGAAGGTCATTCTTAGGGACAACGCGTTAGGAAAATAGCGTATGTCCAGAGGATTTCCTCTGCACCTGTATGTGCAGCTGATCCGCTCTCAATAGAAAGGATACAAAACAAAGACACATTGTAAAATTGAAAAAGCCTACCAGAGCAGAGATTCGTCCATTGGAGAAAAGAGAAATCATAAAAAATAAAGAAGAAAAATTTTAGAATTGAAAAATCCGAAAAGGCATGTGATGAGGAGGGAGGGGGCCAATGTCACTCTAATGTTTATGAGACGGTTTTTTTCTGATTGCGGCTTCCCTTTTTCTTTTCATTCTCTCTCTCTCTGTCTTTCTGTAGGCAATGTGAGCCTGAAAACTAGACTAAACAATGGGGCTCTATAATTCGGCGGTCTCTTGGAAATGGCATACGTACGGTTCAAACACCTAACAATCTTCGGCTCCAACCCCTTTACCTTCCTCGAGGCCTCCACTTAAGGGAGGCTGAGGAATTTCCCAATTTTCTTTTAAGCCTGTAGAATAGCTGGCTAAAATGAGTCAAGTGGATTGGAGATGGAACATTTTTTTTAAAAAAATAGCTAATAATAGAGTAATGGTGATCATTTATTACTTACTTAATTCACAAACCTGCAACCATGAAAGCCAATTAAGCAAGTGTCAGCCTCAGAGAGAGCCCCTTAAACTAAATCGACCGAGGGAAAGCATGAATTCTTTCTCTTCTCTTTGCACCATTCCAAAATTAGATGGCAGAAGAGAGGCTCATGTAGCCTCGAACACTTTGCCCCCAAATAGTAGGTATTACATCTTTATGTAGGAACAAAAAATTAATTTTTTTCAACAATTGAGACTCATAATGATAAAAGTCTTATGTGGTGGAATTCGAAGTTGCAAATGCAGAGGCTCCAATCTTCTGAAAGAGGGAAGGGAAAAATAGCAGTATAAAAACTTCTGGCTTCATAAAGATATAATATTTTATTTTTCGAAAGTACAAATTTTATTTTTATTAATAATAAAACTTGAAAGAACGATTAATTTATAGTGTAGTCACAATATTATTGTATCACATTCGAAACATAACTTTGCAATTTAATAGCTTTCCTTTTTTACATGTAGAAAATAACAAAAATAAATAGTTAGATTTGTTTATACATACTACTATATTTATTTTATTTTTATACATATATAACATAACGAGCCGAGCTCGAGCTGGCTCGCTAGCCGGCTCGCGAGCTTATTCGAGCCGAGTTTAAACGAGCCGAGCCGAGTCGAATATTGTTGGGCTCAGGCTCGGCTCGTATTGGGACGAGCCCGAGCCGAGCTGAGCCGAGCCCGGCACGAGCCGAGCCTAAAGTCGAGCCAAGCCGAGCCGAGCCAAAAAAGCTCGCGAGCCGGCTCGGGCCGTTTACCCCCTTAGTTGGTAGGCATAGCAGCCATTTGGCCTTGTGAAATTAGCCTTCTTAGTGTGGTTTGCTGAAGCCTTTCGTCGAATGTTTATCTAATATTTGTTGCGGAGTAGTTCCTAGAAAGGAGGCAACTTGGCCATAATACGCACTTGTATTCCTATGTAAGAGCCTCCACCAGGGGAGCATTTTGATATTATTTAAATGAGATGCAAACTTTCTTTTTTTTGAATATATATCTCATTGATGAAAATGTTTCACTCAGTTTTAAGTGATAATTAAATTTACTTGGTAAGTGAGATTAGTTAAAATTGGCTGAAAATTTGTGTTACAAGTTCTGCATCTAATGCACCCCTCTTGTTTGTGTTCATTGAGTGCACCAATTTCTTTTCTCTCTAATGAATGATGGACCTTCTGTGAACATGATTATTAAAGTGAAAATACGCTTCACAAGTTTCTAAATTAGATTCTTCAGAGATTCACACCAGCGTGAATCGCATCTTAAAGACAATCAATAATCCCCCAAATGCTACCATTTATAATATGAGTAATAACAATTACTCCTTCGTGGTTGCTTTTAATTGAGACAATTAACAAAAATGATGTACCAAACTTAGATGATACCGTTCCCTAATTATTCTCAATCTGGGTCACCGGAGACGGCAATAATAGTTGCCCAACAGCAACCCTAGGTCAAGGTCAAGGTCGAGAGGCCTCCACAATGAAAGGTGACTCACTTGCTTGAAAATAGACCAATTATATAACAGTCTCATTTAAAAATGACCAGAGGGAGTAAAATGTATGCTCATGCTGTGCCAAGGGCCACTTGCTTGCTCTATGCTCATGCCCACACATAGGTTCCCATGTCAATCGATGGATGCTACTTATTCATTGTGGCGAGCATTTAGCGAGCGTCCCTAGAAGCGAGGTAATACTTTGATTATAATTTTATGGTAGGTAAACCTTATTTTGTCCATGGCATATGATAATGGGAGTAGTCGGACAATAGGAGTAGTGCTGGCTATAGATTTCTGTTTTGTTTATTTACTCAACCATCTCATTTTAATGGCATAGAAAATATCTCATTTTAATTAAGCAAATGTACTCAATCTCAGAGGTGAAACGATCTGTGGAATAACCAGCATTCGGTGTCCAAAACAGCAATTGTCTAGTGGAGGGCCCTTTTATCGATTAACCAGTTTGTACATTTTTAGGCTTGGCTTTTCCTCATGACAGAGGTGCTGAACTTTTGAAATGAAAAAAGATAGCAATGCAATAAAGACAAAGAAGAAAAGAGTGAGGTTGACTTAACACCCGAAGTGTGCTAATTTAGAAATTTCCTTCGGCTGCCTGACTTGCACGTAACTACCAGGAAACAATTGTTTTTACCCAACAGCAGAGCCCTTGTTCAAGACAGGGCCGGCTCGATGCCATTGGAGGCCTAAAGCAAATTTATGTATACGGCTTTTTTTTACATTGGACATATTTACTAAAAAAATATTTTCCAGAAAAATAAATATCATGATTTTGGAAAAGTATACCGAGAAACAAGATCAACTAAATAAAAAAGAAAAAAAATTGATATAGTCATTGATGCACATTTTACTTAAATCTAGTTCACAACATCTATTCAATATAACCAATTTGTTTGTTGTATTCCCGCACAGTTCCATTGCAAGTCTAACTAATCCCACTGACTTTTAGTTTGTCTAAGAATTTTGGGTGACTGACTTGAGAGTGCGAATCTGGGGCATTTTTGGTAGCACTAACAGGAATAAAAAGCATACACCCATCGAAAAAAACTATAAATGAGTTACCAGAAAAAAAAGGCTACAGATCTTGGGGTATCAGGGGTCACTAGTAATTAAAAGTATTTACACCTGCGAGGATCGTGGAATTACAAACCATCTTAATTACTAACTTCAAAAAATAATGTGTTTTTTTATTGGAGTTTATCTAAGTTCATTTAAGTTTTTTTGGGGAGCAAGCAAGTCTAACATAGATATCAGAGGGATTAACGTGAGAGTGGATTAAGAATTTAGGTCCCTTATGGCCTGCATCCCATTATGAGCCTGTGGACCACAGCCTTACATATGTATGCATAGAAGTAAGTTGATTTAGACAGCCTACCTACAACCAGTATGATTTGAGACCGACAAACAATTTTTATTCGTTAAACAGACATGCGACTATGAGGTTAACCTTTTAGAAATCTTGGATGGATTTTTCATGTTAAGGGGCCGTTTGGGGCGTGATTAAAAGCAAAACATTCACCGTAGATGTTTTGCTGCACTGTAGCATTCATATTTTTTTCCTATCCAGCTGAAACACAGGTCATTGGGAAAAAAAACATGGATACTACAGTAGATCTGGAAAACCCAATTTGGATATTTGCTTATAATCACGCCCCAAACGGCCCCTTAGACGTACACCTTGTTCTCAAGGCTAATGTGTTGACCTAATCTGATTTGGTGCAATGTTCACGATGCCTTAAATTCTCCTTTTTCTTTTATATACTCGCTCTGTTAGTTCATTTTGAAAAACCTTAAGTTAATAATAGTTCCGAACTATAAAGATTACATAGTTAACTTTTCATTTGCATGCTCTATGGTTTAGGGCATTATCATAGTTCCTTTATATCAGATTCGTTACATATGACCTGGTCAATGAGCCATGAATCTCATATTACTTGGAGTTTTAGCTAAAATAATATATCACCTGAAAATGTCACCTATTCTTCTTAAAAATACCCTTCTGATCACCTTAGCGGTTTTACAGTGCCCCATGCCAAAATATTCGACCTTCCAATAAAGAAATTCTTGTAACGATCACCCATTGGTGTTCAAACTGCTTGTGGCTGATAGAGGAGAGAAAAAAAGAGTAGCGGAGCTGCAAAGTACTTGTCGCTAAGCCACAAAGTACTCTTTGCAAATTCGTCATCCCTACTAGTAAGGGTCTCAACAAAAAAATTTGTATATCCTTATAGGAATAAATAGGAAGAAAAATAAAAAAATAGGTAAAAACAGATAAAAATGAACGATTTATGATATTTTGAATTTTGTACTAAAAATATGTATTTACATACACGACTTCACTTCAAATCATGTCATCGTATACACAATGGTACATCTTTGTTTTGAGAGAAATTTGTCAAAAGAAGGATGACACGATTTTAAGTGAAGTAGTATATGTAAATACACGATTTTAGTTTAAAGTTTAAAATGTCATAAATTGCTCATTTTTATCCATTTTGTCCATACCTTTTACGTTTTTTTCCCCATCTTTATCCCTATGATCAGGATATACCAATCTTTTTTTTTGAGACACATACTAGTGGGGATGATGAATTTGTAAAAAGTACTCCACAGCTCGACGACAAATACTTTGCAACTCTACTACTTTTCTCCTCTGATTTAATGTCCACAAGCGGTTTAATACCAATGAGTGATTATTACAAGAATTTCTTTACTGAGAGGTTGCAACATTTTTGTGTGGGCATGTCTCCTAGCATGTAAAACTGTTAAGGGTGGTGAGAAGGGCATTTTGGAAAGAATAGGTGGCATTTTTGGATGATATGGTATTTGAGCATAAACTCTGGTAATAAAGAATTCCTACCTCATTGACCAAGTAATATGGGAAAAAACTCTTTATAGTGAGGTCATTTATAAATAATGTTTATAGTCTTATCATCTTTCACAATACACTTTTCAAAAAATATTACGGAAAAAATTGAACTTGAATATACCCAAGAAAAAGTTGAAGGTACCAAAGTTTCAACAGCCTTTTGGAAAAGCTAAAAATAGCCTGTGCTGGAGACAAGTGCACGCTACAACACACTAGCGTTGCAATGCAGGCTAGACCGACTCTTTCAAAAATGATATTTGTATTAGTGTTATTCATACTGTTTTTTTATCACGACCAAGCATATGAAATAAAATATGAGGCCCACGGCTTTTCCAAGAGGGGCATATGAGGTGGCCGTGAAAATAAAGCCGGAGAAGAAGCATTTTTCTATTTGTACTGTGCAATTGTTTCAACTTTCGATATCGTCACAACCCTTTTTTTTTTATGGAAAGTGATATTATACACCTGCAAATCAAAACCGAGAGAGAAACGTGCAGTCCCCATGAAAGGGAAACATCGTCACAACCTTATCTCAACTACTGGGGGTCAGCCACATGACTCCTACTACACCATTTTTTCTTACATTGAGGGTCACATTTAACATGTGTTTACTTTTAAGCACTTACTTTGTACACCCCTCTGCCGGCCATGCAGTATTTAGAACACGGAAGCTTTTTTCATCCACCTCCAATGAAAAATACTCCCTCCATCCTGAAATACATGTGCTTATCCTAAAATACATGCCACATCCCGTAGTTAATGTACATGAGAAACAAAACATGGAGGGCACATGAGAGAAATAACACCTTCCACAATACCCTTATATCCTATAGTCTCACCATCTCTTGTATTCCTTAAAATCATCCCTCTTTTAACCTGTGGCATGTATTTCATGACGGATTTAACAAAAAAAGAAAAAGGTATTTCAAGACGGAGGGATTCCTTTTTTGCATGCATGTGCACCATCGCTCATGAGGATGGTGGCTCCTATCAAAGTCTTCCTTAGAACACCGGCTTCAGTGGCAGGGTCCAGTTTTCTTATGATTTGATCAAGCATAAACATCGTTCAATTGGGATTTACAACAAATTAGTGTGGCTTGGAAAATTGACTAGTCCCGCCCAGTGGACGCAAGCACCGTATCCTACCGCCAATCTTCGACCTCCGCCTCAGCTCTCTGATTCCTGAGGTATGGCTCTTACGATCCCACCATGGCTCAATTGTTTTCTTTGCATTGATTATCAATTAATTACATACTCCCTCCATATAAAAGTAGTAGACACAATTTGTTTCCCAAACTAAACCAAATGTATCTATTAATTCCGGACGATGGGAGTATTTATTTAGTAAGAACAACTAAACCTAGTTTGTGATCACCCAATTCACTATAAATTTTCATGAAAAATTGGTACTTTACTTTTGAATTTGGCTAATATAATTTCCCTAATAATATTATTTTTCATCAATTGAAGCACTTGCTTTTTTGAGGCGGGGCAGAAGGTCTTTCGCTTGGAGGTCGGAAATGGCTGCTAAAAGAGTAAAGCTCAGCGTATCAAGGTAGGGCGAACATGACATAGTTCCAACCTCATCGTGACGCCATTCATTTCCCTTCTTCCCTTCTTCCCTTCCTGGAAGGGAATCTATTGACTTTGCTAAATCCCATTCATCTATTCCATTATAAAAAGAACAAATTGAATCAGATTGATATTTAAATGAAACAAGGTCTCTCAACAAGGTACAACTTACAAGTCATAAGTAAGGCAAAAAAAATAAAATAAATAAAACCAAAGGATAACATAAAAAAAACACATATGTGGGACCCACTTAAGGGTCATTGTAAATGTCAACAATTCACACATGGGGCAGGTCACCGTCTTCATGGCCCAGCAGTAAAAGCCCATTAAAAGCTGCTACCAAATGCCAACCCCCCCAAACTTGGCACATAATCTCTCTCTCATTTTTTGGACAAAAAAACAAACAAAAAAACAAAAAACAAAAGATGAACATGTGTAACATTCTAACCTGTATTTCATCTTTTGATTGTTGATTGATGATCTTGATGATGGAGGCTACAAGTCTGGGAAGTAGTTGAATAGATCAAAAGCTAGGGTGGGAGAAGTGATTGGGGTGGAGATGAAGGAACTGGGGCTGGACAAAAAGGTGTTCTCTATGTAGTTCCTGTTGCCATGGAAGATTGGGCTCAAGTCATGCAGAAAACTCAGTGTATTCGGGTCGGCAGCCGGCGAGAAGAAGCTCGGCGATATCGCGGGCAGCGACGATGGCATCGGCGAAAGAATTCCCGGGAACGATCCCCCTCGGTTGAAGGCCGAGACCAGGATGTCAAGCTGGTCCATCATGTTATCTACATCATCCCCTCCCACCACAGCCGGAGCGTAGCAGGCGGCGGATTGGGCCCTCTCGAGGGTGGCGAACCGGGCGGCCGGGGAGAGCTGGCCTTCTGGAGGAGGCGGCGGGGGAGGGTGCAAGGAGGAGGGGGAGGAGACGGGGGAGGGGCCGGTGAGGCGCTGGACGAGGTTCATGAAGTCACTGGCGGTGGCGTGGATGACCTTGGGGGAGACGGTGTAGATGATGACGGGCTGGCGGGGCTGCGGAGGATGGTGAGGCAGCGGAGCCACCGGCTGGGAGGGGCCGGGGGGAGGCTTGCGGATCTTGTGGGAGTCCTTTCTGACCTTGAGAGGGGCGGGACGGGGGCCCTGGAGCTCTCTTCGAGGGGAGGGCTTGTCGTCCATGGGAGGAGCCGGACATGGACGACAAAGGGAGGAGGTGACCCAAGTGGGGGGGAGGGAGAGAGAGGTCGAGGAAGATGCCTGATTTTTATGATATAAATGAGGCGGCAGTGCAAAGATATTTAAAAGGGTCTGCATAGTCAATTGGGTAGGATTCGTATGATTGGACGAGGGCCTGTTCAAAACCCATGTCAGCTTGAGGAAGAATTTTTCAGTGTATTCCGCATACCATGCTGTCTGTGTATTTCACCATTCATCAACTCACGCGTTATTCACCGGGGGTTGTTTCGATATGTAATAGCCCTTCAAATGTTGGAGCATCTCCAACCAAGACCTCAAATCTTGACTACTCAAATTGAGATTTGAGTTTCCATGTCACAATATGAGTACTCAAATTTTGAATGCTCGAACTGAGTAGTGAGATTTTGGATGGTTTTAAAACGTAAACCAATAAAAAATAGATGTGAATACTCACCTTTTTGGTATTCAATTTTGAGTACTCAAGCTAGATACCCAAATCCACCTCAAAATTTGGGTAGCTTAGGAGAGGAAATTTCCTAACTGAGTACCTAGAATCAGCCGTTATCGCTGAATTGGCGGATTTGGGTACTCACTTGGACGTGCTATTAGAAACTGCTCACTATACTCTTGCATGGGGGATTTCGATGGTCCCGTGCAAAGCCTACATGGCACATCCAACGCACTCCATGAGGAAGCTCAGATATGGGAGAAATTATTGGGTATGGCAGGAGGACTACTCTCGGATGTCAAGAGTCATCGATCATGGAGATCGACAGCACACAGTCGATCCCCATAATCAACAATTCCTGGCAAAATGGGTGTAAAATCTCTGCCAGGCACATGTAATAATTTATGTGCATATTGGGCTAGAGCGGATGCATAGAGGGCCATTGAATGCTAGTCTTTTACTTATCAACCAAAATCTTAACTTAGCCATGGGAAATGAGACTAGAGTTCAGTGGCAACATGCATGGGCGAAAGTAGGAAAATGACGGTGCTACACTGGTGTAGACATACACCGTAATGTGGTGGGTGTCTGTTCGACGGTGGAAGAAGTATCAAAGTGGACATCACACAATCCACTTTTTAACTGTCCAACTCCCGCCACGTCATGATGCAGATATAAGCTGGTGGACACTTGTCAGCTTCCGCGAAAATACTAAGGGTGGGTTAGGGGTTCCGAAAAATAAATTTTTTTTACTAAAATACTTTTCCTTAGAAAAATGAACTTTCATAGAAAAATGGATTTTCCCGTAAAAAGCTATTAGGGGTTATAGAAAGTGTTCATGAAAATGTCACTGAAAATTAATTTTCTGCCTTAATTAGGGGTTCTAAAAAATGTAAAAATTAAAATATCATAAAAAATATGTTACTAATCTATTAGAACTACCATAAAATTGAAAAGTCCGCTATGCTCTAAAACGACCAAAATTATGCATCCCTTATTAATTATTTTATTTCACAAAAACATTCATATAACAGTTGGTCTCGGAGGCAGCAACATTGGTTCCTATTGGTGGCTTGGCTGCAGCGCTCCAAAATTTTAGTGGATAGAGGGACAAAAAAATGTTTAGGTAACATGCTATGTGACCGAAAAGAGAGGTCATACTCTGACGAATATGAGCCAGCCAACATGTCAAATGAAACTGGTGCTACAAATCTTTTAAAACTATTGGTTCCAAGGATAGGATTGCTTTACCAAAAACAGAGCAGGATTCCATATATAGTTTAAACTACACTTACATACAGTGGGTATAGTTTTTCCTTTCAAATATCCACAATTAGAATTCAAGCAATTGAAATAAAACACATAAGATTTCATATAAAATAATTTTCTATTTCTAATTTTCATTAACCCCTAACACATCCTAAGGGTAGGGGTCACTTTCAGGGCCAACTAGGAAGGAGTATGACTGTATGAGGCTCCGTGATTGGCCCTGCAAAGTTTGCCTCATCTTTGAATGCTTTTAATGCCTGCCTGCCTGCCTATTTTATAACATAACTCGAGTTCGAGGGGTCATTACTTTTTCGAAACAAAACTCGAAACCAAAAAAATTGATTCGATGCACGGACCACTAGGCCTTTATGGATGACCTTGACTCCTTAGGGTCGAGTTCCACCAGGCCCATCATTCTCTTTACCTTCACGTAGGCAATACTGCGGTACTTTCTAGTGGGCCTGGCAATGGTATGGTACGAATTACACAGACCGTTATTGTTTATTACTCCACCGTAATGATAAGAATGAATTGGAAAACCTTACGGTGATAATAATTCCGGAGAGAGGGAGTAAGTCTTTATCCATAACCATTCAACTACTAATCAGACAATTAACCGGTTAACCATTACCACTGCTATCTATTTCCTAAAGCTACATTATTTACTCTTTAAATACAACTAAATATAAAAATGAAATAAATGATAAATAATTTACGACTATTAGTGTAACAAAATTTAGTTTAATCTAAATAGATAGAAAATCTAACTAAATAAATCTTTACATATAAATTTTAACTAGTCCAAAGAACCTCAAATTAAAAGAATTTCTTTAACTATGAATTTTGTTCCTCTAAATTCAAAGCACCCTAACTATAAATAAGATCAATTACCATATACATCTAAATTTTAAGAGTTATATTGACTTCACACATCCAAAATCTAAGTGCTATAAAAAAAAGTAAGCTAGTGAACTATGCGAAACAGTAACCTGTAAATGGATATGGAAGAGATTCTTCCATTACCATTCCTTTAACAGTACCTTTAACAAATTCTTCTATGATATCATCCCATCAAATTTTATATTAAATATAATCCTAGTCAGCCTTCTTTTTTAGACCGACAAATGTTGGAGTCCTTAGGACCCGACTAGAAGGAGAAGGGCAACCGACCTCTTAGAGCATCCTGCTGCCAATCTCCTTGGGTGCATACAAGACCTACCCATTTTATGCACTTAGTAAATCGGGATATAATCCTTAGAAAGTTAGACGGTGGCCAATGGAGTGGGGGTTGGAACTCATGACCTTTGAGCGTGCCCTATATGTGGAGTCCTTTACTCTAATGGTCCTCTTTACATCCACCTTGGTGCCATCCCAGTGGAAGTGTACACTATCTTTGAAGCTCTTTGCACAACATAAGATGGGGCCGGCACCTTTGTATCATCTGCCCAAGAGGTCTGTTGGCACGATGTTTAAGTTGGACCGTGGCAGTTTGCCACGTCAATAAAAGGTTGGTGACTTGGTCTCCACGTTGGACTATAGAGACATACGATTGGGTGGACATTCGGGTGAAGTTACAGATGCACCCTTTTAGGGGATTGAGCAAATTGGTCGTCTTGCGCCTGGACACTTTGACTGAACTATGGTTGAGCGGCAAGGTTTGGCCAAGGGAGATGCTAGACATAAAATTAACTAGGAAAAGGTAATCCATTATTGTCTTATGAATATCTTTTAAATTAAGATCTTTGTTAAGACAGGTATTATGCCTTAATTGACAAGGTTCTCCTCGCCCAACACCGTGCTGATTAAAGGTGCACGGAGGCTTCTTTAGTGTTAGTTCGGGCAACTAATATCTCGCCACGGTAACCTCTAAACTCTAAGCACTACCCACTAACATGTGCAGACTAACATTAGTTTAAAAAAATAGACATAGAAGGTTAATTAAATTCTTGTTAAGAAAGTTAATAGTTCATGTGGTGCAATCAAAATCAAGTCTATTATAATTCGAAGAAATAAATAGTTTTTGTGTTATATTCGAAGAAATTTGATCTTAGTTAAGGAGACTTGTCGGTGCTGAGTGCTGACCAAAGATGATGAGTGAGCTCTTCAAGTGGTTGACACTTATATAAATCTATGTGATGACCCAGGTGTGATCTGGTCAGTGGTCAGCTTTGAGTGTGGAGTTTGGACACTTATTTTCGTTGTGTCCGCAGTGGCCACTTTTCCGAGCACATGTTTATGATGTTACTAATTTTGTTGTCATGATCCCATTTTGGTGAAGCTGAATTTTTATTCAAAGAAATCAAGTTAACATGAATCTTTAGTACCAAAGTAATTAAAGAAGGGCGTATTGAGGAGCCCATACTCAGCAGGCAACCTTGTCTTCTGTTCGTATGTAGCCGAGGTATTATTCCTGGTCTCTTGGAACGAGACAATGTACTCTTTTAGGCCACTTTTGTCACGATTAGACCAATTTTGCAAGTATTTTTTAAGAGAATCTTGTATACTAATGAACCTTTATTGTTACTGCTCAACTTTTCAAGTTGTTATTAAAATTAATTCATTTCAAAGAGGGCTCGGTTTGAGCATCATATATTTGTAAATCGCCTTATCATTAATCTCTTAGCTAGGATATACAATACAGCCAGGTTAAAAAACAATTAAACATGTCGAAAAGAAGTTACAAACATGAACTTTAGCTTAGTTTTTTTTATCCTTTTGGGGTACTCTTCATAGTTAGGAATAAATGAGATGCAATTAGTTCTAGGAGAAGTATTTTGCCTAACAAGGGAGAGGAACGATCTATCTTAGCTTAGCTTTTTTAGTTTAGTTTAGTTTAATTGTTCTGTTCCCCTCTTGTTAGGATTTCTTTGCCGATTTTAAGGCATCAAATGTGATTGTTTAGATATGTATTCTCTCCGTTGATGCTTGCGAGAAAAAAAATTGAATGGTATCATTTTTTTTGGCAAAAAAATGGTATCATAAGGGTAGGATTCGCTCAACCTCAATTTAAATCATATATTTTTACATAAAAGCTTATTTGTATGATGAAGTAAGATAGATGAATGCATGATTATGGATTTCTAAATGATCAATGCATGCTTATAAGTAAGTAGTTAATTATATTTTTTATTTAATGAAATTTATGCCATGATATTAGACTGTTAAGTAAGCATTATGTTTGTGGAAGAGCAAGGTATGCCTCTCATGACATAAAGTATTGATTTGGATAATGGATGATGATATAGAATGCATAAGTATGGAATTTGAATCATGTATATCTATGAAATTATGATTTATGATTCCTGATGTATGATCGATAACTAGGTTGCTAGTTATACTTCTGATTATCATGTGGTAGAAATAGAATTAATGAATGGCCTAATGAAGAAGTGGGATTCTCTTTCGACAAGTCCTGTTCTCTGTCAATGTCTACGACAAGAGCCAACGATAAGTCATTTGTCATTGACTGACTCATCGTTGATTTGCAGAGTGCAGTTTGCTAAATTAAATGTGAGAAAATAATGATACCCTTAAGTAAAGTAGCTTATAGGTCAGTAGAAGTAGTATACACAGTTGAATCCTAAAAAATAATATGAGAGTTCAACAACAAACATATAATGACAAGTCAAGTGCTATTGAATGACTTGCCGGTGAAATCCGATATTAAGCAGAAAGAAGTAGCATGCATGAAAATAAGTTGAAGCATGTTATGCCATAAGGAAATAAGCATTGGAATAATATGAATGACCAAATAAATGATAAAAATTGAAGACATAGTTCATCTAATATAACACCCAGAAAATCAGTATGCTTACTAAAACTAATTGATCTACAAATACAAAATTTTTATGCTTTTTTTTTGCTACGTTTTGCAATTTAGTTGAAGAACGCGAAGAGAGCTTTCCAACGCCACTGACGGTGTGCAAGTCGGAGTTCGGAGTAAAAAGTTATGCTAGTTTGAATTTTGGTATGCGATTGATCGGATGGGGTATGCGATCGATCGCCTTTGTCTCCGATCGATCGTTTCTACTGGAATTTGGCGATTTAAGGCAGCGATCATCGCCTAGAGCCGCAATCGATCGCACCGTATGGAAGTGCATTTTGTTGTGAATTTTGTGAAGATTTTCATGAGAAAAGGTACCAAATCCTAACCAAACTTGGAGAGGACGTTCTTAACAAGGTTTTGGAGGATTCATATTGGAGGAAAGAGATCATGATAAGGAAGGATTTGCATAAGATGTGAAAACCCTAAACTCTATATAAACACATGAGAGGGGATGGTTTGTGCTATTCTTATCAAAACCCTAGCCCTATGAAACTTGTGTTTTTCTCCTTCCCATCCTTCTCACGTTCACCCTTCTCTCAAGCCTCTTCTTGGTATGTGTTTCCTTCAAGAGCTTAGAGCGGAGGCATTGGTGCGAAGCAAAGGAGGCGAATGACGCGTAAAAGGCGAAGATTTTTGCGAGACAAAGAGTATGATGGTTTTTCCCTATTCAATTCCTTTTCTTCTCATCTATGAGTATTGATTCATTCGTTCATATCATTGATCTATATATACTGATTTGAATAGAATTTGATACATAGTTGGTTATACGATTCATAATGTTGAGTATGTTCTTCAATACATGCATGCTACTCTTAGATGAAAATACTATCTACGTTTGATATCTATTAATCTTATTGATGCCTAAAGTTCTAATCTTTTTCTGTTAGTTCTTTGATTTCGTTGGTTCAAGTAGTCACAAATGTTGTCCCGATTTAATTGTCTTTATTTCAAAGGGTAGTTACTTAATATTACTATGTATGGTAAAAGACATGATACAAAGAGTATATTTATATAATCCCATAATAATCTAGGATCTATAATAAGCCTAGGAGGGGAGTAAATAAGCTTGATAATCCTCTATTAACATTAATAAGGTTTGGTTATACTAAATATTTATGTATGAGTATGATTTATCATCTCGGACAGAAGTGTTTCTTTGCCAACAGTCAGTAGTAATTAATTCATAACTAATTCAAGAAAAATAAGAAAAATATAAAGTCAGTGGTGTTAGAAACTAGACACATAAAGCTATTTTTATTAAAAATTTAGGAGTCTAAGTCCTAATATACAAACCAGACTACGGGAGTAGTCGGAAGGGGACTAATATGCAGGAGACAGTATGTTGAAATCAGAGATAAAGTAGTAATACTTAAGTAATATTATGAGATATTATATGAAATAAGTTAAAAAGTGTCAGTACCTTATACTGTTGAAGTTGTATTATCATAGTCAAGTGGTTAAGTAAAAAAAGTAATCATATGGGGTAAGTCTGAGGGAGCAAGTGAACCAACATTTCTATTTTCAGACGAGCATTTGTGTCGGTTTGAAATTCCACTTAGAAATCAAATCATCAAAGACCTATTATCAAATCTTGACTTTGGATATATACATATATATATATTATAAACCCAATTATTTTATGGAAGGTTCCTCAGCATGAACGTCTGTGTGTTAAAAATATTGGATGTTTGATCTATATTCCTATGATGAGTCTTTTCGCTGTCTGAGATATGTAAATCTCCGTCTTGTTACTCCCGAGAGTGAGTCATGTTCTGATGAGAGACTTCGATATTCTATTCATACTCCATGAGTGAGTCATTTTGGTAAGAGTTACCCTTATTATCAGAAAGTTGAGATCTCTGCTATTGACTAAATCATTGTTTAGTTTGACATTGACTTATTTCTCCGCTAAGAGTTCTTTTTGAAGATCTCTCTGGGTAGAATCATAGTATGCTCATTAGCCATTGCTAGATCCATGATGATCTCCTATATTTATAGAACATGGTTTCCTATTTGCCCGAAGGGAGGCACATACGTACGTTTAGGCTGTATGATATTACGGAAGGTCTGCAGTCTCCACCCATTGTGTCCGTAAGCACTGATGGGGCCATCATCCTAGGCACATGGCGGGTTCCGAAGGGAGAACTTTTAGGGTGATTCTGGTAAGTAGCCGCGTGGTTGGTACTCAGCGAGCAGAAATTGAATCTCTTTGCACTTTAGATGCCTAGAGGTATTAAGATTGTTTATATTCTCCTTACATGTGTAATGTTCAAAGTCTTGTTTATGATTGTTATCTTCTCCTTACAAAGTGTTTTTCTTATAGCAAAGCTAAAGCGTGACCCGTATGATAACGCCCACTTCTAAATTGATTTTGTCAAAAGCCAACCCCTAAAGCCTGTTTGGATGGGGCACATTTTAGAAAAATAATAAATGGCTCATGTGATGCTTTTACCCATAATGAGAGAAAGAAATATTGAATCTTGACATCAATATGTAATCCAAGGGCACACATTTTAGGAATCCATTAACCGTCAATTAGAAAATCTACGACTTAGTTTCAATAAGCTAGAATCTTGACCTCAATATATACAGTTATTTTTAGGATGCCTATGATACTTCTTTTTATATTTTTTTTGTATAAGCGAATTGTTAATAGGTTTGCGGTTTGCATTAAAAAAACTAATAGGTTTGTGCGATTCAAAAGAATGGTTCCTCTCGTCCCCTGGGCTCCAGGTCGCAATTGAGGTTGCTTTATAACTCAACCATTTGGAGAAAGTGGTAAAATGCTTGCACAATATACAAGAATTCCTTCATTGGCCAATTACCAATAATTCAGCAAAGCTGTCAATCATATATCCATACATGATCCAAACCTTTTTTTTACAAAATTACACCATAATGGTGTGTGAATTGCAAAGGCAGAAGCAACTTCAATAATTTATACATAGGGGCAAAATTGGATGATTTGGGATGCATTACAGGGATCCTAATATCAGTTAGAGAATTGCATCAGCTTGACGAGACTATCACCAAATTGTGATGTAAGTAAATATTATTGTAGAACTATAGCAATGGTCGATTTATGATAACATTGTTTGTCACCTCCATTTTCGTAGTCCGCAGGGATGAAATCAGGTCGGGCTTGTGTTTGATATTTTTCTTGTGGAAAGATTGATACTATCAAAATTATCAAAAAAAAGATTGATACTATCAAAGTTATTTGAATTTGTAACTGTCATCACACTCATAAAAGTAATACTCTTTAAAAGTTTCTCATCCAGGAGGTCTCCAAAAGGCTGCATAATCATATCATTATCACACTCAAACAATGTAGGCATATACAATTTGCAGTTCATCAGAGCCTCTTGAAGTACAGATGTTATAAATGCAAACTATGTTTTTTTATATTACAAATGCAAACTAAACTATGTTTTTTTATATTACAAATACAAACTATGTCATAAATGTAAATCAAATATTGTCCTTGGGTTCCATGGATATAGGAGTTTGAAGGATGTGCCAATCAATATCAGGTGGCCATAGAGCTGCAATTAAGTTCTCATCTCATGTTTGGTTCTCTTTCAAAAGATAGTTCACTGTAGCATTATGAGGAACATCATGAACATAAGGGATGCTAACACCAGTCTTTGTCCATGAGGAAAAATATAGAAATCTGTTTGCCATTGCATATAACCCATGTTGAGTAGTCACGAATGACTTCTGAATAAATACATAAGCTTTTCCAAATACTAGAGTCAGTAGGCTTCACCGACACATTGAAAATCCTCCCTATGTAATGTACTTATTAGAATAAAAACATTTAACCCAAGTATTATCTATCACAATACTTCCTTCATTGTGAGAGAGAAAGTAAAAAGCATCAGCCTGTGCAAATGACAATATGGTATTTGGACTTTTGGTGCTTGTGCAAATGACATTTTCATATGAAGATAAACAGAATAGTGATCTAAAAGTTACTATTGATCAAGTAGAATGGTCAAACAATTCACAGAGTACATGTTCGTAACACTAGTACTTCAAATTAACAATTAACACAGTACATCTATGTTCCCACCAGTACTCAGGCTACAACATTTTATTGATATTTGCTATAAATCACTTGCACTGTGATTATTCCCATTTACACTTGGATAGAAAAGAATCTCAAATAAACAAGACAATACTAACAAAGATATTTGTGTCAATCTGCACTTGAAGAGAATCTATATATTCGTTCGACAATCAGTCTCACATTTTTCTGAGTCATAACTGACTCTACAACAAAGAAACGATTCATAACCAAAAGTGCTAAGTATATTTCTTTATGTTTGTTAGACAATATACATTGGCATCCATTGCTGCCAAATAAATTGTCAAAATGAACAAGCATATTAACAAAATATATAAAAAATGATGAGATTAGCCATGGTAAAACACACAAAAAAGTCCCACTCACCTTAGCTAGTATCAACTACACCATGACCAAGAAAAATATTTGGGACTCTAGCCAAAATATCTCAATGTTCACTACTCTCAAAATGCTCAAAAAATGAGTTGTATATAATTAGAGTCTAATTAGTTACTGAAGGCAGATCAAAATGGTCTCCAAGAGCATCCATAATTGTATCATGCACAACAACCATACTTGCCTCGTCAACCAACAAAAATGCACTAAGTCTCATCCAAAATCAACTCAAAATCATGCTCTTCTCCAATGAAGAAATTAGAATAAATGAGCTTGTGCTTAATGCTGCACAAATGGTAAAGTAGACTTCTATCTTACCAATACAATAATGTCTCAACTGATTGGTTTATCATCCATCATAGTTCAAACATGGCCAACATCAAATATATTATCAAAAATATAAATAACATAATGATCTTGGTGTTGTCTGTAATGTACTCTTCTACTACGGACGTTCAGTTTCTTTATTGATTAGGTATGTTGAAAGGCACTTGTGGATGACCTCTTCTAGCGGCTAGATGTCATGTGGTGGGCAAGACAACGAGGGCATAGTTCTCTCATTCTCAAGCAATTACTACTAGATGTATCCATTTTTGAACATTGTTAAAAAAAAACAATTCACTTGAATTAGCTTCCCAACTTTTGTAATTCCCATATGATAAAATTATACCCTTCCAATTTTTTTTTACATCAAATTTTCAGCTACATATATGGTCACATTCAACAAATACACCACCTTCATCATTAGACCATCTCTCCCAAACAAATAAAATGATAATAAAATAAATAAGAAAGAAAACCATTACAACATCATATTTTTTCATTCAAGACAACACCTTTCTTGCCAAATTCCCAAAACAAGAAAAAATCAATTCTCAAATCAATCAAAATGCTCACATTTTCTCCCAAGCTTACAATGCCACACCCCAAATTTCTAGCCACGAATCAGAGTATATATTTTTTAAATTGGTGAAGACTTGAGGCATTATAGATACAATGTCGTTCACACCAATACAATAAAAAATGTATAATGATAATCAAATAGGATAGACTATATGTAAATAAAATTCATAATGAAAGATAATAATAACCTGATGTGTTATAATGGCCCAAAGCCATATTGCAAAAGTTCTCAAAACAAACTGAAAGTCTAGAAATCTAAGCAACGAACTTCCTCATTGCGCCCAACTCTAATATGCTATCCTTTATTCTTTATCTGCCGCTAAACCTGCATCAGATGATGCATGGGTTCTCCTAGAAATACTCAATAGAACGTAAAACTGCAATAGAAATGAAGCAGGAGAATCAATGCAAATCACGAAAGAGACAATTGCAGTAACACAAACTACCAATATGATACAGATCAATCAATAGAAACACTCAAACTCTAGTGTCGGGAATTACTAGCATCCAAACAGATTGATCAGACTCCATAACATGAAACACACAAAATGATGCTTGGAGTAATGAATTTTTGCTCTCAAATAGTGCGGCTGTCAGAAGGATAACATAGCCCATACACCTCTAGGAGATCTCGTATAACCCTACCATGAGTCTATAGATGTGGGTACTATCGATGTTCATGGACACAATGGTCAGAGACTGTGTAGGCCTTCCATGATGCCTAACAATCTAAATTAAGTGCATGCCGTGCCACAAAAGGGCAAGGGTCAGACGGGTCTCTAGTGCAGTCATGGCTTTATGGTGAGCATACAATGATTCAATAATTCACATGTGTGCAAAGAGAAAGACACCAATGCTTATGGAAACTCTTCAATAAAGATCTCACATTGAATCTTGTTCATGCACGAACCAATACTTCAGAGACTTCCAAGTTAATGTTGTAATATGGAAATGAAATTAACTCCCATGCAAAAGAAGGTAAGACGATAATTCAAACAAGTAGAGATCAAGAACGTGTGCTAATTCTTGGAGAAACATACTTTCCTAATTCTAGCCGATCCTAATATGGATAAAACTACTAGAAGAATTGAATGCAGTAAATGAAGAAAAATGTGCAATTGAATTAAACAAAAACCTGAGAGAAAGACTAAAAGTAACTTTTCATATTAAGGTTTTAACAATAGGGTTGTATGGACAGAATTTTGATGGGGCATACATTGTACAAGTAGAAAAGACAGAAAGGTAAGAGAAGTGACAGTTTTCTAGACCTAAAGACCAAGTCGTGTCTAACATACACATAATTATAATAATTCAGGATATAATGCGGTCTCTCATGTCGGCATATTAATATATATATATATATATATATATATATATATATATATGTTGCTAAACTAGTGTTATACAATGTTTGGACAAGGAATTTGGAACCTAACACCAAATATGAAGTTCTACTGCTATAGAATTCAGTAATAAGGTTTATATAATAATTCAAAGATACATCAGCATGGTCGGACATTTGGGTATGATAGTAATACGTACTATATAACTGGTTTGGGTGACACAACTACTAATCAAAATATTCGGTCAATTCCTAGGCGGATAACCAGAGATTTGTAACTTTTACAAATAAGCAATATATAATATCTTTATGAATTGTGTCATCTAATACCAGACAACAAGATGGTATCTATGGAATACTGCAGCAAAGAAAGACTAACAATTTTTGGGTTCTTAACATAATTCAATGCATGTAAGCAATTAAACATGTCAAATTGGCTTTCGACAAAAAACAATTCCATATCCTCGATAGGTTATTCTTCAACCATACATAGTATGGACGCCTCCCCAAGATGTAGCCAATGAGGGTGTTCTGCCATTTTTGTGCTTGCCTATCGTGAATGGATGTGGGAACTTTCACTAATTTGTGAAGTAGATCCCGGTGATGAACCAAGATTAATTACTCATTATTTGAATAATAGCCTTTAATTATCTATTAAATTATTTTTACTTGTAATTGTAATATTACAAGGTCGATCCTTAGAGATTGACTAGTATTATTAAGAAATCAGTTCAAAGTAGCAAATGAAAGAAATCAAGAGTGAATTGAGTAGAAAGTTCAACAAAATAAAACACTAAGGCATTAAGGGTAGGTCATTGTAATATCTAATGAGGTACTTCATGTGTCAACTTTTCTCAATTAGGGGCGAATGAAGATTCTCCCTAATTGGATAATATGAGCATTAAGAACAAACAACAAAACTATCACTTTGGTTAAATGAAGAATTATAATATTTAAGTCTTCAAGAATTCTATGTATCAAAATCACAAAGGATCAAGAAAGAAATCAAGTATCCTATGTATTAAGAAAACAAAGAAGCATGAGATAAACAATAATCACTATTTAAATATCACTTCAAATATCCAACACATAATTATAGCCCAATAATTAACATAAAAACAACTTCATTAAAGTATCACAAATCCCTCCCTTTAGCCTTAGCTAGGGGCTTAGCCAACCATTATAATAAAATAAAATAAAACTTACAAAGGAAACAAAACAATGAAGAAACATTGAAGAGAGCGAGAAGTGGTCGTCCTTGGAAGAGCTAGAGAATTCAATGCCTTGTAGAAGAGCTCGGGTATTGCTTATATAGTACTTGAAAAAGATTAGCAATGGAAAACGACCGTTGTTCCTGAATCTCTTGAATCCAGAGCGTTTGAAATTACCGTCCTGACCCTTGTTGGAACTTCCTTTCTGCTCTTGGGTCCTCTTATAGTCATATTCAAGGATGGAGGCCAACTCCACTGCTTTAGCCACGGTAGTCGGTTGCGAAACCAGAACCTTTGACCTTAGTCCATCGCGCAAACCTCTACGAATCTCCTCCCCTTTACTAGCTCGTTGGGACACGCGTCTGTCATGAATCGTTGCAGCTGTTCAAACTTTGTCTCGTATTGAAGCACTGACATGCTTCCCTGGACCAGTTCTAAGAACTCCTTTTCTTTCCGGCGTTGGACATGTGGAGGAAAGTATTTCTTATTAAATACTTCTTTAAATTCTGCCCACGCGATCTCTTGTCCTACCTCGAAATTATTCCGTTCTGCCTCTTCCCACCAGAATACGGCCTCACCAACGAAGAGATAGGTTGCGAACACGACTTGTTCCTCTACCGGAATCTTCATACCCTTGAATAATCGTTCAACTTCCACGATCCATCACTCAGCCTTTTCAAGGTTGTCATCACCAGAGAAAGCTGGTCCCGCTCTAGGTTAGGCGCCTTCACTTTGGGCATATTGCTACTACTTCCGCCATTCCGTAGTTCCCTTGCCAACTCCCTTACCACCTCCGACAGATTTTGACTCGTGGCTTCTTCCTGAGAAAGATTCGGTGCAGCGCCTGATCGATTACTGCGAGTTCCAGTTGTAACCATCTCGGAAAATCTACAGTCAAGGAAAGAGGGAGAATTAGAACTTAACTCCAGGTTTCATTTTAATTCTTCATCTAATCCATGACTACTAGCGCGACAGTCAAAACCACACAAGAACAAACAACAATGCAAAAAAAAATAGAGTTTTTTTATTCAATACCAATTAAAAATTACACCTAAATCCCTGAAAGAAAAGCAGGGTTTATTAAAGATTCTACTCACTTTTAAAGCTTCCTAATCGAGTCCCTAAACACCACATCTCAGAGGTACTCGTCTAAAATGGCTAAGGACACATGCATAGGTACAAACACTAGATGACCCTCATACCAGTCTATCTCCCAATCGGTCATGTGAGGCCACCTAAAACCTAGGGATTTGAACCTGAGATACAGCTTATAGAAAAGATCTGGGTCATCCTTTGCACGAACGTAAACTGGATGCTCTAGGACTGTCTGAAACTCCTGGTTTATCAAGAAACCAGTAAACAGATGCCCTTCCTCGGGATCTTCCTCTAGGTCTTCTTCTGGATCTTCTTCTGGGTCTTCTTCTGGATCTTCCTCAGAATCAGGCTCTTCCTCGATGTCGATAAGAAAAGGTTTTTCCTTGGTTCCACGACCAATGTTTTGCAACCTCCATTCAGCCAACCACTGCCGTGCTGCCTCCTGACAATCCTTCTCGTAAATCCGACCACTACGCATTCTCGCCATTACCTAAAGCAAAGTACTAATTAATCTTTAGGTACAATTATGCTTCATCTCTCATTCTAAGGTTCCACACTCTTATCTCAAAGTTATTCTAAATCTTTGTACCGTGAATGATTATTTAAGTCTTTCTGAGCTCTGATACCAAGCTGTCACGCTCCAAATTTCCACAACCCCAATATACGTGGAAGCGATAATCCAATTAAGGTTATAAGGGTAGGAATCTGGGATGGACCGAATACTCGAATCATCACATACCCATTTACATGCTTGGGTCATACTGGATCGATAAGACTTAAACCATATCCACATACATGAGATAGAATAACAAAATGAAGTCTAATTTAATTATTACATTATTCGACAAGTCTCCACAACTAACAAATAAAATGGCACACAGGCCGCAAGTTCCACAATCATCAACATAAACAATAAATTAAAAGTAACTTGTCTTCTGACTTCAGCGCCCAACATCACAAAAAGTAATAGCCGATCACTTCCGTTCCATCTTAATCCCTGCATCAGAGGATGTATGAGTATTCCATAGGAAATACCTAGTAGGATGCAAGAAAACCCATAATGGAATAATAATTCAAATGCCAAAAGATTCAAAGATTGAAGACAAGTACAAATAGACTCAGGATCAGCAATTATGCAGTTCACTTACCAGGAAACCAATCTTCATCCGAGACTCTCAAAGGTCAAGGAAAGATAAAATCAATATATAAAATTCCAAACTTACAGAGAGTAAGGAGATGTCACAAGAGTATTTGCTCCAAACATCCAAAGGGTTGGAGATAACAATTTCTGCTCTCAGCTCTGTCCACTTCCCCTATGGACATCAATACCAGAACATCCTAGAGGTTCTACATAGGAACCCGGCCAAGCGTCTAGGGATGCTGGCCCCATCGGTGCTTACGGGCACAATGAGCAGAGATTGCAGACCTTCTGTAATGTCATACAATCTAAAGCGCACGCGATTGCCATCATCGGCTGAACTACAGAAGTTCAATAAATCTGAGACCACCATGGGTCTAGCTATGGCTCATGAGCATACTATGATTCCAACTAAAAGTTCTCATAAATGAATCTTAGCGGAGAAACAAATATTTCAACCGATTCACACTGAATACATCTGAACCATCTTATTAAGAGGCTTGAAACATGACTTTCTAAATTCGACTCTTCGCAGGAGTGCAAGACCATGTTCGGACATAACTCAAATTGACTAAAAAAGGAGTGTTCAATATCTTAAAACGATTGAATCTGGGAACTCAACTGTGACCCGACAAAATGACTCATCAACGAGACACGCCACAAGATTTGCCAAAGATCACGCTCTGCCACGTACACCGTACCTAGCCCTAGAGTTGACAATCCACGACACTGAAATAATTGAATGACATGCCCATAATAGATCATATCATAGGCATTGAATACAGGTCAAGCAATGAGGCCTCTTGAACCAAGGATCGTACAAGATAAGAGACACAAAGGACAATTAATTACGGATAGATGTTCTCAGCTCTAAGACCCAAAAGTAAACTTTTATGATTACTGTTACAAAGGTCCTAGACGTCTTATCACATTTAATTAGTGTTTTAAATAATGTCTTAATCCATAATTAATAGTAATATTATGTTTAGGGTTTCCAGAACCAAGAATAGTGTTCTATCCCAAACAGAATAGTCCACTTCAAACCATCACCCCTTCTTGTACAGAGCAAATTGATGTCTGAAATTTTTATTGTAAGTTACCCCAGGTGTCTAGTTTACAACCTGACAGACGGCATAATTTTTAGATTTTTGTACAATTAGGTATCATTTTCTAATTAAGGTTCATCGGTGCAGGACTAGTCCTGGCCGAGAACATGTATCTTAATCCATGTTAATTAATTGATGATATATACTTAATTAACTTATTATTATCTCTTACTGACATTATTAGATTAATCCTTATATCATTTATAGAGCCTAAGTGGCTCTGATATTTTGTATTTTCATTCATTTTCCAAGGTGATTTAACAACCTGATTAGTTAAGGCTTGTTCCACATACATTAGTCACATGTTACCCCGATTGAGACAAGTAAACCCAGGCACTAGAATGGTCATCCATGCTAAACCCTGACTCCAAGATCATAACTTTTCAACATTAGAGACTTAGATATGTACTTTGCTCATATTTTAAAGATGTATGACAAGGGATCACTCCGATTAGAGTTTACTTTAGGCAATCGGTTACGTTTACAACCAACATGATGTACAACCATCAAGGAAAAGGGACAACAAATTCTGGACAGATATCAAATACAATTCACATAATATAAAGGACATATCTTTTCATGTCAAGTGAAGTGGGGATGTCATCTAGGCATAGGACGAGATGAATTGAAACATACGTATGGTCAAATACGGCAGAACATGCAAACCGAAGCATATAACTTTCATCGAATTAACAATAATATTAAGACATGTAAATAGAACATGCTGTAGGCTATAAAATCAGCAACATCATACACTCATGATCATCATGATCATTAAGAATCAAAAGAAACAAGTTGTAGTAAAAGATCATCCTACTTGCTTTGAAGAACTGGACTTCGACATGCAAGTATGCCACCGATCGCGCCACACCAAGACCTCGTTAATTCTTCACACCACTACCACCACAAGGGCAAGGTTTGCTGCTGGTTGGGAAGAAAAGGAAGAGGAGAGAACGAAATGGAGGAAACTCACCACACAAGAGTGCAAGGTTGCCGGTTCAAAAGAAATGGCCGGTCCCTCCCAAGAGAACTTTAAATAGATAAGGCCTCTCAATCTCCACCACTCATCATCCCATCATCCAATGGCCATAAGTTGACCACCAAAGGAGGAAGTTAGGTAATTAGGGACGTGATCCAATCATCCCAATCAGTTACACACCTAAGTTGGTAAGTATCTAAACCGAATCAATTAGTTAGAGGAGAATCAAACCCAAAATTCAAAATCTTTCCCAAAATATTCCAAGACAAAAGGGCGCCCTCCATGTATATGGAAAGGCCCATGATTCCTTCTTAATCATGCCCATAAATTCCCCCTTAATTAAGCCGAATTAACTGAAATTAAATTCCCATTTAAATAGATTGCCAATTAGCTATTAGTTAGGGTTTTCAAATTTGAAATACTTACCAAGGTTTAGATCCGTTAATTAGGGCTAATTAGGTAAGACACGTCCTCCAAAGATCCCCCAAAATCAGCCCAAGAAGTTTCCCAATGGATTTGCCTCGAAAATCGCGAAATTAATGGCGATCAATCGGGTCTGTATACGCGTTCGATCGTCTGGCGATCGATACGCTACAACCGCGATCGATCGTCTTCCGATCGATCTATCATAAATGCGATCTATTTGTCTGACAGAAAAATTAAAATTTTAAATTTATTTTTTAATGAGTTTTCTAGAACTCAAAATTACTCCCTTTGAGCAATAAAATTCCACTTTATTAATATAAAATTTATGGTCGCTACAACTTATCACTCGCAAGTGACCAAATAATCATACCATAACCACCTTAGGAGTTCTCTCTTTGGAACCCTGCCACACGTCTAGGATGCTGGCCCACCAGTGCTTACAGACACAATGGGCGGAGACTGAGGACCTTCCGTAATGTCAACAGTCTAGCGTACGTATAGTGCCTCCCTTCAGGCATAAATAATCGGAGACCTCTCAAGATCTAGCAATGACTTAAATGAGAATACTATGAATCCACTTCAGAGAGATCCTCTCAAGGTCTCTAGTGGAGAAAGCAGTTATGTGACAATATGAACAATATTTCAAAGGAATAGAAGTCGCAACACTCAAATGTTTTAAGGCATCTTTTATCGGAATATACTCACTCTTTGGAGTACACATAAATCATCAATCAGAATAGACTCACTCTTTGGAGTATAAATAAATCATACAATGAGATACAATTCATCGCAAGGACACCACTGAGATTCCAAGGTCTTTGATCAATAGGTAACTTGCAAAAAGAGTAATAATTGATCGCAATCATAATTCAAACAACATGCTTCATGTCTAGCTTAGATAGGAACATCTCTGGAATCTAGGCTCTACTATTTATGAGACTGATTTTCAAGATGAAAGAATGATTGAAATGGTTTGATCTCCAAGTAGAACTCAAACCGACACAAAGCTGGAATTAGATATTTAGTACAATAAGACTCTAGGTTATAATATCTTATAATAATAACCCTTTTAGACCAACTAGTCTTACAATAATAGTTTATATCATGTCTTACAATATATATTAGAGATATTTTAATTAGATTAAATTTTATCATTAAGTATTAGTATGCATTAGTGACTTAAACCTTAATTATAGTAAACTGGTTTAATAATAACAATCCCATTCCGACTGTCCTCACAGTCGGCACAGTAGGAGTTTAAGTCTAAAATTTTAACAGTAGATAGCCTTATGAGTCTAGTTTCCAACCCATATACTGTAGGTCGTCGATGCAGGAACAGTCTTGGCGAGACCCCTAAGTCTTAATCATACATACTAATTACGTATTATTAATCCTTAATCATAATAGGATCTTAATAACCTTAAGTACCCCCCTCCTTGGATTGTTATAGATCCTTATATGTTTTAGAACTTAGTTATTACATGCTTTTATACAACTTTTATTATGTAAACCGATTTAAGATACTCCCCTTTGTACAATGAAGATCTTAATCCAATAATCCTCACCTATAATTATATGGTATAATTAAACCAGAACCGTTATAGAATCAACATATAACTTTCTGACATCCAAAAGATCAAGAGATGAATAATGTTTCCATCTAAAACCATCATGCAAGCATTAGAAGAGATAACACGCAACAAATATCAATAACCATACTCATAATTATAATTAATATAGAATCTCTCAACAAGTCAAGCGTATATATAATCTCTAGTACTGAGATGAAATCAAATAACTCATCATAGAATAGATAGAAAGAGTTTATAATCAAACTTAGTAGGAAAAACCATCCTACCCCCTATGTAGAACGAAAATTGCACGTCCAACGCAGCACCTCTTCTTCTCTACACCGCAAGACCTTTGCTCCTTCGTATATGATGAGGCTTGAATAAAAAAAAGGGTAAAATGGTTGCTGGAACAAGGGAGAAGGGAAGAGAAACAAGGCTGGGGCATTCATAAACTCTCTAGTGTGATAAAACACAAGTTAGCCCTCTTATGGGTGCTTATATAGACCTTATGCCTATACCAACTAAGATATTTTCTCATAGGATTCCTTCCCAATCCAATCTCCTAATTCTCCAATTAGAAGCTTCACCATAGCTAGAAAGGACGTCATAAACTTAATCTTCCTTGATTAGTTAGGATTTGATGTTTACTTTAACTAGGTTTATAAAAAAACACTTTTCGGATTCAATCTCAGCCGGTGCGATCAATCGCGTACCCTGGCGATTGATTGCATACCCCGGTGATCGATCGCATACCCCGATCGCATACCAAAATTCAAACTAACATAATTTTTTACTCCAAACTCCGAATTGCACATTGTCAGTGGCGTTGGAAAGCTCTCTTAGTGTACTTTAAAACTACAATGCAAAACATAACAAATCATAATCTAAACAAGCATCAAATTTTTTTATTTTAGATCAATCAGTTTTAGTAAGCATACCGATTTTTTTTCTGGTGTTACATATAATAAGAATTTTATTTGCAAACAAAGAAACTTTATTAAACTAAAACATAAAATTAAAACATGAATTCATCCTTATATACAACAACACAATGGGAGGAAGACTCAAACACACAATGAGATGATCCACATCTTCCCATAATAAAAAAAACGTCCAGTTGAAATACTATAAACAGAGGCACATTGTGGAGCTTGAATCCATTGTGAAGAACATCGAACCCAACCATTCCTAGCTATCTCCAAAGGGCCGGTATGATGTCGATTTGTCAATAAAATACATCTCCACATCATAGCCAAAGAAATATATTGTGGGGCTACCAAATTATGAGCTCCAGGTAGCAGCTTCATAAGAAGTAGCCCCAGAGATACTCGCCCAACCATTAGGTGGCAACTACATAACCAAATGATTGAGTGCATGCCCAATGCAACGGAGGTTGGAGTCTCACCCCAAGGACCTCTACCCAGTTGATAACCACTAGACTGAGGCATGCCCATAGTAGAAACCAACCATTTGTACCCAAGAGAGGATAGATCCGATGGCAAGAGCACCGACTGGAGCAATCGCCCCGAGAGGACAACCTCCAAAGGAATTACCTTTGTCTATAGAAACATCCACTAGACCCGACAACGTGTCCACATGAAAACTAGGGGAAGGGGGGGAGGAGGAGAAGCAAAGCTTCCATGTCACCACCATCCCGCCCAACAAAAGCCCACTGAACAAAATAAAAAAAGGCAGAGAAATCTTCCACCATCATAAGGGAACAACCTCCGGGCATACACTAGCAGGGCCAAACTGCGAGCTTGTCGCCGACGGGATGAGGGGAGGTCGAGGGAAGAGAAGCTAGGAGGGTAGGAGACTTTGAAGTTCACCACCCGTCTAATGATTTTCTGCCCCTCTCCTACCCAACCCACCAGCCCAGAACGGGGACAGAAGACCTGTATGGGAAGGAATGGGGAAAAGGGGGAGGGTTTGCTCGAGGGAAAATAAGAGAGAATGGAGAGCTTCTCTCTCCTCCCTTTCACTTCTATGAGAGCCAAGTCATGCTTAATAAGACTTCATCTGTGTAACTTAGAGTTTCTTGAGTAATAGATGATGGCTTATTTGAAATATATCATGATAATACTTGTGCAAAACGTAAGTGGCATTGAGTTTCCACCAGCCCTGGGGATTGATCAGCTCAATATGGTTTTCCAAATGAGGGGTTTGTTTAAGATCACCCGAGTCTTCACACAGTAGAGAATGATGGATATGCTCCCCTCCTTCACACCCCAGGGAGTGCTTCTAGCATCCTATTGACACGTGCTAGGAAACCGGGATCCCTGAGGCCCAAAAGTTAGACCAATAAATGGGTGGGTACCTTTTCATGTGTCCATGTTAGTCATGTTTAGACCCCAGCTTCTTCTCTTGGTATGGCACTCTTTTTTGTTGTTGAATTATGTATGTCCCTGAGAGGAGTGCTGATAACTATGACTTGGTGTATCATGCAACAAGCTTTCTATCGGACAGAGCAAGTGGGCTTCACATGGTCCACTTTTCCATTGTCCAACAAACACCTACCGCATCTGGTGTATGTCTACACTGGTGTAGAAATATCATTTACAAGAAGAGATGATGTTTTTCTTTTTTCAATTTAACATGACTCTGCTACTTCGGCATAGATAGTGGCAAAGTTTCTACATAAAAGATGCAACTCATAATGTAACCTTCTATTATTTGAGATTTTGGAAATTTTGAGTACTGCCCCTTAAGGTTGGGCTTGTACGTGAAATATGTGTTTGTTACTATAATTATGTTTATTAGTTTTAACAGGATTACCTTTTGGTATGTTTTTTTGGTTATTTGCTCCTACAGGAGTAATTTTTTAAAGTACGTTTTTGCATCATGGTATTCTCAAACTGTAGAAGTTACTTATTTTAAACTTGACATTGCTATGACAGAATTACCGGAAAAGAAAAAAAAATCATTGCTGTTATTGTGTGTACATCTAACTTATTTATAAGAAAAAGTAGAGAAATTATGGGGCCATACTTCAGTGTTCAATCTCCACGGTAACTTATTACTGCCATTTTCATCATGCAAGTAAAATGGGGATAATGATTAACCATGTAGCTCTCTTTGCTATAAATATTCCAAGTCTTGTAACGTTTTCATCATGGAAATAAAATGTGATTATGTATATAAATGTTTTACATGTTAAGTGGCATTGTGTGAAAAGTCACATCCAACATCAATAAAACGTTGCGTTCTGCAAATCACATGTCTGGCAAGACAGATACTCCCTTCGCACTGTTTTAGATGCTCCATGTGGAAAACAGAGCAGTCCATCTTAGATGCCCCATATGGTCAATTAAAATGGATTTTGAAGCTGTTCCTCCCGTGAACAGTGTGCCCATCACCCATTGGTGATGAGCACACTGTTCCCATACGAGGCGCGTAGGTAATAATTTCTCCTTCTTCCCCCATGAGTTCGGATTTCCACCTTCCAATAAAAATCAACATTTTTTAAGATGGAGCTACTAAATCAGGATAAAGGAGTACAACTTTCCCAAGGTTGGGTTAAAGCATCCACGCGTATATATAATTGCCAACTTGATCTATCCATTGTTTGTAAGTTAAGATATTTTTGTGCCTTCTTAGGATGATGGAGTGCATTTTCATTGTTACTTGTTGTTGTTTTAATTAGTCTCCTAATTTTACTCGCAAGTGTACGAATCGTGTTTGGAGTATAGTCGCACAATTCTTACGAGGTCGAACCCACAGGGACTTGTGTAGCGGAATTCTAATTTGAAGATCAGATTATTACCCTTGTTGAAGAATTAAATTGATTTGATTCACTACAACTACGACTAATCTAAGACTCAATGCAATTAAACAGCTTTAACTAAGAAATTAATCTAAAGGCAATTAAATAATCTATGAAAAAGAAACTAATTGACAAATAAAAATTGAAACTTTAATCAAGAATTTAAAACTCTAGGGCATAAGAATCAGCACATGACAATCATAGGAATATTTCTTTTAAAATTAGCAATTGTTTTCACGATTATCTCGTAGAGAATTGGAATTCAATCTATTCTCCTACGGAAAATTTCAGCATTAAAGCATATAGATTTTTAAATAGGATTTTGCATTCTCTTGCATATCAACAGATGAGATTCAAATCATTAGCTGTATCCATTATACGATGAATCACAGGTAATACCCAAATATCATATTCAACATATAATCTAATGCAATTAATTTGAGAATAGCAATCGTTAAAACGCATTAATTTAGACAAAACAATTGCATCGTATAAATACTATTCCTACAACTAATCATGGCTTCATCTCAGCCCTAGACAGGGATTTAGCTACTCATGCTATAGAAATTAACTGTAAAGATAATGAAATTCATTTGTATTAAAGGTAAAATCAACTTACAAGACTTTTTGAATAATGGAAAATAAACCAGAAAAGCACTGTTCCTCTTCCCGGAGTTACTGTTCACAGCAACAGTTCAATGCAAACTCGATCTTCAAATCACACCAACACAGCAGATGAAATTCAAAGCAGAAAGAAGAAAAAAAATGAAACTGAGTTTGAAACTGAAAAACAACTGTTCTGTTCGTCTTCCTCGCTCGGACTGCTGGTCTCCTCTTCGAATGAGGCTCTGATTCCCTTTTTATAGACATCCAAAGTTAGCTTTCTTCCACCTTGAGGATGAACCCGAATAGAGTAGGATTCCATCTTCGGCACGCCTCTCCACTGGACAATCCCCAAATCCGTCCCAAAATAAAGGTCTGAACTTTCCAAATCGAACCTTTCCAAAACAGAGGATGCTCTGTTCGCTCCAGAACCGCCGTGACTCCTCCTCTGCCGGTTGCCGAGCTCTACTGGTCGCCGTCGCCGGAACCCAGCCTTCTCGGGCCGCCTCCGTCTTCTGATTTCGCCGGAATGCAGGGCCGCCGCCGCTCTACTCAGAATCTTCGCTTTGACCGCCACCATCGGCCCAGTCCTGCCGTCCTTCAGCCTTGCCGCCGTGACTCCGCCGTCGAGCCCAGCTGCCTCAGGCCGCCGGAATCCTTCGTCGGCCTCTGCTCTGGTTATCGGCCTCTCGAGCAGAGCTCGAGAGAGCTCTGTTTCTTACCCCGACAGAACACCCGAGCCTTTGGCTCGGGTTTTGTTTTTTTTTTTCTTTATTTTTTTTTCAATGAACCGGGCCATTGAACCGGTCCGGATTTCTTTCTCTTCTTTTTTTTTTCTTTTCTTCCAATTAAACCCGTCGAAGCAATCTCGTCCGCTGGATAGAATCTGAATGACTCTTTATTTCATTATGCGCCCGTCTTCTTCATCAGTGAACATCAACGGTCCAGATCTTCTCTGCGCGTGATCTCAGATCTTGGGTCGCTTTGACATTTCAAAACCCGTTTATTGGCTCCACCTTTGGCTGTTCAGCAGTACGAGCACGCGAACCTGTACAAAATAAAACATGTCCCAAATTAGATGTACCAAATAGTTATAAAATTACGGAACAGTGTTAAATTGAGCAATTTCGAGAGCCTTATTTAATTAAATCCTAATTACTTAGAAAATTACCAAAATTCACTTTATTCCTCGTTTTAATCAGAAAACACAACTAACAAATAGGTAAAAAGGCATATAAAAATGTGTATTTTTCATGCTTAACAAATACCCCCAAACCTAGATTTTGCTAGTCCTCAAGCAAAACACAAAAGAAAAAAAAAAAAAAAAAACTATTCAAAAAAATAAATGCCACTGTCGTAGGGAATCACGATTGCATTTAGCATATGCAACAAGCCTTTTAAACCCCCAGGTGTCCCTGGCTGGACGAGTGAAGTCTCGTGAGGGTTTGCAGCCATGCTACCCACAAACATGTATTTATAAAATTAACCTTATTCTTTATCTAAATGAGAAATAAGTCAACTAAACACTTCAAAACACAAAACCTATTATCCCTTCAAATACACACTGCAATACTTAAGAAAACTAACCACACGTACTTGCATTTATAATCAACTGGAATATAGAAGCGCTCAAGTAAGTGGTTTTTATTCTACACCTTCATCTTGGAAATTTCTGCTCAATATGATATAGCATGATACTTTAAAATAATAGAAAGTGTAGAACATTGTAGCAATACACTCTAAATCTCTGTTTCACACAGATCCAGTGTTACCCATTAACCAAAGAACATCAGAATCTACATAGTCATCGTAATCTTTAGGTTCATGATAGCACAGATGCTTGCGCACCTCCTTCGGGTCCAACATTCTAGATTTGAGAGGATAATACACCACAGATTTTTTTTTTTTTTTTCATAAGGACTGTGTAAGGCCTGACTTCAAGATGCTTAGGTTTAGCAATGACTCAGGCCAATGACTCCCAGCCAGTTGGCTTAGGGCATTATGTTTTAAGATGGACCACTTCGGACCTGAGCATCAGCCTAAGTTAATCCTATAATAGTCAAGCAGCCCCTTTTCTTTATTTTCGTTTCCATTTTTTCATTCATTTTTTTTCTTCAGCATATATATTTTCAAGCACATCTTTATTTTGTCCAGGCTGTATTATACTCTCAACCTATTTCCGGTTCCAAGCCCTTGCCATAGCCAAGTAAATGGTCTATCATGATCGTTTAAGCTCAACAGACAACCACATATCATCCAATGACTGACTAAAGACATCCCACTGAAGATTAGTATTCAACAAATCTCTAGAAGGTATTACTTTATGTAACTGGTGTGTGTGAGTGAGTTTTATTAGCTCAAGCACTTGATCCAAGAGGACTGTAACAGAATGCTATTTCTCAGTTAAGTGACTCTATCCTCCAGTATACTTACTCACACTTCCAATGTAAATTAATCTCTTAAAAATTGAAGTATGCATCACGAAGGGATAAACTACCAAAACCTATAAAAATACTAACAAACAACCTAAAAACTAATTTTTTTTTTTAATAATTTTTTGTAATTGATAATTTTGTAATTTTTTTTTTTTACTGAATAATTCAAAACAAGCAAGAAAATAACTAAGATATCCTAAATAAATATCTTCCTATACCCCCAAACCTGCATGAAACATTGTCCTCAATGTAAAAAGATATGAAATAAATACTGAGGAAAATAATAGACGAGGGAAGGAAAGATAGTACCTGCACTCCACTGAAACGCTATAGTATCTATCAACACGAAAAGAACAAGTGAAGCACAAGAATAACATAAGAAAATAAGCACAAAAATAAAAATTCTAAAAACTTGGGTTGCCTCCCAGTAGCGCTAAGTTTTACGTCTTCAGCCAGACACAGCTATTAACCTTTACTCATTAATGGATGATGCAGATTCTACCAAGGATTTAGCGTGAAACCACAGAGAATAAAAATATGACCAAGTGACATCTCTCAAATTGCATAAGAATGTTCCCAAACTTCTCTTCAATCTCTCCCACCTAGACTCTCGGGGAAACAAAAACGAATATGAAATTGGAACAACATTGACAGCAGCTATGGGCCCCTGAAGATCAAGCTCATCTATGGGCGAGTCATCCATACTCTCCGCTAACTGATGTGGAAATAATGGTGCCCAAGGATAGACGACTGGAATATCTAAGTCTGAACTCAGTGGATGTTCATTCACTACTTCTTCTAATTGCGCAGGCATCACCCATAGGTGTAAGAATATGGCAGCCATCAAGATATCCTGTGAGAATCATGAACCTAACAATGTGAGTGATAAATAATGAAAAAGCAAGCAAAGAAAACTAGACCCACTATGCACAAGACAAATTACTGCAACTTTAGTCATTATAAGTCGGGTCTGCCAGACTCAATTCATCAATTTGAGGTTGCTGCAATTCCAAGAATGGTTTAAGACGATGCCCGTTAACTTTGAATATATCACCATTCTTTGGATTTTCTATTTCAACTGCTCCATGTGGATAAACAACACGAACTAGAAAAGGTCCTGTCCATCGAGACTTCAGTTTACCCGGAAACAGATGTAAACGAGAATTGTATAAAAGAACTTTCTGCCCCGATGTAAAAGATTTTCGCAGAATATTTTGATCATGAACCTTTTTCATGCGATCCTTGTATGATTTTGCACACTCATAAGCATCATTACGAAGCTCATCCAACTCATTCAATTGTAGTTTCCTTTGAATTCCTGCTCTATGTAAATCAAAATTCAGGTGCTTAATTGCCCAATAAGCTTTATGCTCAATTTCAACAGGAAGATGACAAGCTTTCCCGTAGACAATACGGTATGGAGACATTCCAATGGGAGTTTTGAATGCAGTACGGTAAGCCCACAAAGCATCGGTAAGTCTCAGCGACCAATCTTTGCGATTCGGATTGACTGTCTTTTCCAAAATATGCTTAATCTCCCTATTAGAAATCTCAACTTGACCACTTGTCTGGGGATGGTATGGGGTAGCAATTTTGTGGGTTATGCCATATTTCTTCATTAACTGTTCAAAAACCCTATTGCAGAAATGTTTTCCCCCATCACTTATGATAGCACGAGGAGAACCAAAACGTGCAAAAATATTATCCTTTAAGAATTGGACCACCACTTTGTGGTCATTGGTTTTACATGCTACGGCCTCTACCCATTTAGAGACATAGTCTACCCCCACAAGGATATAAAGATTGCCAAAAGAGTTAGGAAAAGGTCCCATGAAGTCAATACCCCTGACATCAAAAAGGTCTATAATAAGGATTGGGGTTAAAGGCATCATGTTACGACGTGAAAGTGCTCCTAACTTCTGACATCTTTCACATGCTGAACAATAAGCATGACAGTCTTTGAAAATAGTAGGCCAATAAAATCCACACTGCAAAATCTTTGCAGCAGTCTTTTTAGAACTGAAATGGCCCCCACATGCTTGATCATGACAAAAAGAAATGATGCTTTGTTGATCATGTTCAGGAATACATCTCCTAATAATCTGATCGGGACAATACTTGAATAAGTATGGATCATCCCAAAAGAAGTACTTAACTCTGGACAAAAATTTGGACCTATCTTGGGAAGACCAATGAGATGGAATTTGTTCAGTTACCAGATAATTAACTATGTCTGCAAACCAAGGCAACTGGGACACTGCAAGTAATTGCTCATTAGGAAAAGATTCAGTTATGGGCAATGATTCATCAGTAAAATCAACTATCAACCTAGATAAGTGGTCGGCTACAACATTTTCGGAACCTTTCTTATCCCGAATTTCAATATCAAATTCCTGTAGCAATAATATCCATCGGAGAAGACGAGGTTTAGCATCTTTTTTAGATAAAAGATACTTCAATGCAGCATGATCCGAATAGATATATACCTTCGATCCCAATAAGTAAGACCGAAACTTATCTAGAGCAAAGACTACTGCCAGCAATTCTTTTTCAGTTGTAGAATAATTAAGTTGAGCATCATTCAATGTTTTACTGGCATAGTAAATCACATGGGGAAGTTTATTAATTCGCTGCCCCAACACAGCACCAATAGCATAATCAGAGGCATCACACATTATCTCAAAAGGTAGGCTCCAATCAGGTGGCCGAATAATAGGTGCAGATGTTAACTCTGATTTGAGTTTCTGAAAGGCATTATTACAAGCATCATCAAAGACAAATGGTGTATCTTTTGCAAGAAGATTACACAGAGGTCTTGAAATTTTACTAAAGTCTTTAATGAATCTTCTGTAAAATCTAGCATGGCCTAAAAATGATCTGATTTCTTTCACAGTTCGTGGTGGTGGAAGATGTGAAATCAAATCAACTTTAGCTTTATCAACTTCAATGCCTTTATTAGATATAATATGCCCAAGAACAATTCCTTTTTGAACCATAAAATGACATTTCTCCCAGTTAAGTACCAGATTCTTCTCTTTACACCTCACTAACACTAAAGATAGATGGTGCAGACATTCATCAAAATTGGACCCAAAGACAGAAAAATCGTCCATGAATACCTCTAAAAATCGCTCTACCATGTCAGAGAAAATGCTCAACATGCACCTTTGAAAGGTAGCAGGTGCATTGCATAGGCCAAAGGGCATGCGACGGTAGGCAAAGGTACCAAAAGGACACGTGAAAGTGGTCTTTTCTTGGTCTTCAGGGGCTATGGGAATTTGGTTATAACCAGAATAACCATCAAGGAAGCAATAATATTCATGTCCCGCTAACCTTTCCAGCATTTGGTCAATGAAAGGAAGGGGAAATGATCTTTTCTTGTCAAAGCATTCAACTTCCTATAATCAATACAGACACGCCAACCCGTTTGAACTCGAGTTGGCACTAACTCATCAGCATCATTTTTCACTACAGTTATGCCAGACTTTTTCGGCACAACTTGAACAGGACTTACCCATTTACTATCAGAGATTGGGTAGATAACTCCTACATCTAAAAGTTTAAGGATTTCAGCTCGAACAACTTCTTGCATTACAGGGTTAAGACGCCTTTGAGATTCACGAGAGGGCTTGGCATCATCCTCCAGATGAATTCTATGCATAACAATAGAGGGACTGATGCCTTTAATATCTGCAATGGTCCACCCTATGGCTTCTTTGTGCTTTACAAGAACATCAAGTAGTTTATGCTCTTGAGCCACATCTAGGTCAGCTGCAATAATGACAGGTAAGGACTCAGCAGGACCTAAATAAGCATATTTCAGAGTATCAGGCAGTGGTTTCAGGTCTAATTTAGGTGGCTCAACACTAGATGGAACTACTGGTGATGATGATAAGGCAAGAGGTTCCACTTTTGGTTGCCACCGTTCAGTACTCATCAGAGGTACAGACTCAAGCAATGAGTTTACTTGTTTAATTGACTGATCGATATCAAATTCACAACCAAAATGTGTTAAGCAGGCCTCTAAAGGATCTTGGGAATGTGTTTGAAGAAATGTTTCATGGATAAGTGTTTCAATCAGGTTTATTTCATTCACATCATCCATGTCAGGTGGTTGTTTACTGATGTCAAAAATGTTCAATTCCACCTTCATATTCCCAAAAGAAATTTGCATCACTCCATTTCTGCAGTTAATGATTGCATTAGATGTAGCTAGAAATGGACGACCCAAAATGACAGGTATTTGCCCACTTATGTTCGGAACAGGTTGAGTATCAAGGACAACAAAGTCCACAGGGAAATAAAATGTATCAACCTTTATCAAAACATCCTCAACAACACCTCGAGGAATTTTAACCGAACGGTCAGCTAATTGAAGTGTCATTGTCGTGGGTTTTAACTCTCCCAGACCTAATTGCACATACACAGAGTAGGGTAATAAATTCACACTTGCCCCCAGATCTAATAAGGCTCGCTCAATCTGATGTTTCCCTATCATGCATGAAATTGTGGGACAACCAGGGTCCTTATATTTGATAGGAAATTTACATTGAATGACAGAGCTGACTTGTTCTGCTAGAAAAGCCTTTTTAGGAACATTATTTTTCTTTTTGACAGAGACTAGATCTTTCAAGAATTTTGCATATGAAGGCACTTGTTGGATTGCATCTAGAAAAGGAATGTTTATTTGCACTTGTTTAAACACTTCTAGAATGTCTCCATATTGTGCACCTTTTTTAGGGTTGACTAGTCTTTGCGGATAAGGTGCCTTAGGTACAAAATTCCTAGGTGGAGAATCACTGTCGACAGTTGGAGAAGAATCTTTAGTCTCTATTTCAGTCTTAGTGTTCTCACCTTCTTCTTTTTCAGGAGTTTCAATTTTATTATCAATTTGCTTCCCAGACCTAAGGGGAATGACTGATTGAACATGTTCCTCATTCTGTGAAGAATTAGAGCTACTGCCAATGGAGAATTGGCCCTTCTGGTTAGGCACAGGTTGACTAGGAAATCTCCCTCTCTCTCTTTCTGCTAATTGAGTAGCCAATTGACCAACTTGAGTCTCTAACTTAGCAATTGCTTGAGTATTCATGTGTGTAGAGTTCTTCATCTCAAGCATAGCTTGATTAGTTGACTGAATGACTTGGCTTGTAGATTGGATGAAAGATTTGAGAGTGTCCTCTAAAGAGGACTGTTTTTGTGTAAGGGATGGAGATTGATTGACAGGTTGTTGATATTGGGTAGGAGGTTGAGACAAGGCTGGATAAGGTGGGTTATTCTGCCTAAACTGATTATGCATAGGTTGCATAGGCTGCCCACCTACATTCGTAGGTGGTTGACTTTGTCTCCAGGAGAAATTTGGATGATTTCTCCAACTTGAATTGTAAGTTTCAGAGAAGGGGTTGCCTGTCGGCTTCCCATAATTGTTTAGAACATTTACTTGTTCTGCATAACACTCTGGATAAGTATTCATGGAAGGACAGTTCAGAGATGTATGCATCGGGCTAGCACACACAGAGCATGCTTCATTCATGTTGAGGGTATTGATGCTTCGGTTCAAACTCAGGGCATCTATTTTCTTGGTTAACGCATCGAGTTTGACCTTAACATCTACATCATCTTTGATTTCGTAGAGACCTCCTTTCTTAGGAGCTTGATGTTGTCTCTCCCTATGACCTGCAAAATCCCACTGTTGGGACCTTTCAGCTAATCGCTCTAAGAAGTTATACGCTGCTTCACCTCCCAAGTCTAAGAAAGCACCGCCATTCATTGATTCAATCATGTTGCGGTGTGTTTGAGTTAAGCCATTGTAAAAATGTTGTATTAACCTCCATGTTTCAAACCCATGATGTGGACATTTTAGTAAAAGGTCTTTAAATCTTTCCCAACTCTCATAAAATTTTTCATTTTCATCTTCCATAAAGTCAGTGATTTCTCTCTTTAATTCATTGGTTTTGGCCATTGGGAAGAATTTGGACAAGAATTTGCTCACCAACATGTCCCATGTTGTGACAGAGTCAGCGGGAAGAGAATTTAACCATGCCTTGGCCTTGTCCTTCAAAGAGAAGGGGAAAAGGCGCAGACGAACAGACTCATCAGAGAAGTCTGTGAACCTAAATGTTGCACAAATTTCTAGAAAATCCTTTACATGCATGTAAGGATCCTCTCTGTTAAGACCATGATAATTGGGCAACAATTGAATTATCTGGGGTTTTAGTTCAAAATGCTTTGCAGAGGTTGCAGGCAACACTATGCAAGATGGAGGGTTGATTGTGATCGGAGAAAATAGCTCCCTCAGAGATTTCTCAGGTTGATCTTCCATTTTGAATGAAAGATCAATTTTTGTTTCACTATTCTCTAAAGGATTAGAATTATTGCTAACCAGACGCAGTGTGTGATCACGTGTCCACGTGGTCATCCACTGTCAATCAACTCTCACGTGTTGAAATTTTTTTTAATTTTTTAATTTTTTAATTTTTAATTTTTGACCTAAAATTAACTGCAAGGGTAAAATTAGTCTTAGAATTTGATTTCCTACAAGTCCCCGGCAACGGCGCCAAAAACTTGTTGTTGTTTTAATTAGTCTCCTAATTTTACTCGCAAGTGTACGAATCGTGTTTGGAGTATAGTCGCACAATTCTTACGAGGTCGAACCCACAGGGACTTGTGTAGCGGAATTCTAATTTGAAGATCAGATTATTACCCTTGTTGAAGAATTAAATTGATTTGATTCACTACAACTACGACTAATCTAAGACTCAATGCAATTAAACAGCTTTAACTAAGAAATTAATCTAAAGGCAATTAAATAATCTATGAAAAAGAAACTAATTGACAAATAAAAATTGAAACTTTAATCAAGAATTTAAAACTCTAGGGCATAAGAATCAGCACATGACAATCATAGGAATATTTCTTTTAAAATTAGCAATTGTTTTCACGATTATCTCGTAGAGAATTGGAATTCAATCTATTCTCCTACGGAAAATTTCAGCATTAAAGCATATAGATTTTTAAATAGGATTTTGCATTCTCTTGCATATCAACAGATGAGATTCAAATCATTAGCTGTATCCATTATACGATGAATCACAGGTAATACCCAAATATCATATTCAACATATAATCCAATGCAATTAATTTGAGAATAGCAATCGTTAAAACGCATTAATTTAGACAAAACAATTGCATCGTATAAATACTATTCCTACAACTAATCATGGCTTCATCTCAGCCCTAGACAGGGATTTAGCTACTCATGCTATAGAAATTAACTGTAAAGATAATGAAATTCATTTGTATTAAAGGTAAAATCAACTTACAAGACTTTTTGAATAATGGAAAATAAACCAGAAAAGCACTGTTCCTCTTCCCGGAGTAACTGTTCACAGCAACAGTTCAATGCAAACTCGATCTTCAAATCACACCAACACAGCAGATGAAATTCAAAGCAGAAAGAAGAAAAAAAATGAAACTGAGTTTGAAACTGAAAAACAACTGTTCTGTTCGTCTTCCTCTCTCGGACTGCTGGTCTCCTCTTCGAATGAGGCTCTGATTCCCTTTTTATAGACATCCAAAGTTAGCTTTCTTCCACCTTGAGGATGAACCCGAATAGAGTAGGATTCCATCTTCGGCACGCCTCTCCACTGGACAATCCCCAAATCCGTCCCAAAATAAAGGCCTGAACTTTCCAAATCGAACCTTTCCAAAACAGAGGATGCTCTGTTCGCTCCAGAACCGCCGTGACTCCTCCTCTGCCGGTTGCCGAGCTCTACTGGTCGCCGTCGCCGGAACCCAGCCTTCTCGGGCCGCCTCCGTCTTCTGATTTCGCCGGAATGCAGGGCCGCCGCCGCTCTACTCAGAATCTTCGCTTTGACCGCCACCATCGGCCCAGTCCTGCCGTCCTTCAGCCTTGCCGCCGTGACTCCGCCGTCGAGCCCAGCTGCCTCAGGCCGCCGGAATCCTTCGTCGGCCTCTGCTCTGGTTATCGGCCTCTCGAGCAGAGCTCGAGAGAGCTCTGTTTCTTACCCCGACAGAACACCCGAGCCTTTGGCTCGGGTTTTGTTTTTTTTTTTCTTTATTTTTTTTTCAATGAACCGGGCCATTGAACCGGTCCGGATTTCTTTCTCTTTTTTTTTTTTTTTTCTTTTCTTCCAATTAAACCCGTCGAAGCAATCTCGTCCGCTGGATAGAATCTGAATGACTCTTTATTTCATTATGCGCCCGTCTTCTTCATCAGTGAACATCAACGGTCCAGATCTTCTCTGCGCGTGATCTCAGATCTTGGGTCGCTTTGACATTTCAAAACCCGTTTATTGGCTCCACCTTTGGCTGTTCAGCAGTACGAGCACGCGAACCTGTACAAAATAAAACATGTCCCAAATTAGATGTACCAAATAGTTATAAAATTACGGAACAGTGTTAAATTGAGCAATTTCGAGAGCCTTATTTAATTAAATCCTAATTACTTAGAAAATTACCAAAATTCACTTTATTCCTCGTTTTAATCAGAAAACACAACTAACAAATAGGTAAAAAGGCATATAAAAATGTGTATTTTTCATGCTTAACATTACTCCAGTTGGACCGAGTTCGTTAACATGGAATAAGCATGTAAGAGTGAAAGTACCATTATCAAATTGAACAGTACAGGACAGGTAAGATGTAACAGGGTAGGTCTCCAACATTTTCTTCGTATACTTTTGCATTCCATTAAAGTTTCCTCGTATACTTCATTAAAAGAAAGCAAAGGAAGTTCCACAAGGGTCATTCAACAATAAGTCTACGGTTAAATTGAATGTCATTTCGCTCACTTTACACACTAACTTCACATCGAATTTATAACATAATCGCCATCAACTTATCCAATGTGACTTTTTCTTTTTGGTTTCTAAGCATGCCACTTAATGGACCCAAAGTTCAAATTAACTAGAACGTAAATTCAAACAGAAAGATGTTGATTCCATTCATTCAAGTACGTAAAACTAGACATAATGTACGCTAACTAACCTATCGATAATCCATCAAATGACATGATGTACACCATGTAATCTTGGAAATCAATAACTATTAAAGGTGCGTACTTCTTAGTCCTTACACATTATTATTGGAAATGTTTTCATGGACAATCGTGCAGGCCCGATGACCAAGTTTTCATCTATAATGGAATGGACACGATAGATTTAGATTTGATGGCACACATAGAAAGGGAGGCAAGCGGCTCCGTCAAGACCTTCTAGGCCAGCGAAAATCAGGCAGCTTCCACCCCCTCAACCTTCATATACGTCGAAGTAAGTGCACTCTATTGATTATAGTTGAAATCTGTGATCATGTGGACCCTTAATAGAATAAGATGAAGAAAGGCTGGTGAGTGGTCTTGAATGGAGTAGTGAGGTGAAACATTGGGAATCAAATGGTGAAAAACATGGTGCAAGTGCACAAGAAGTTGAAGAAGCAATGGCAAGAGATTGTTTTAGGGTTATAGGGCGGGACTTCTAAGTGACGTGAGGGGGCACCAAGACCTAAACTTCTCCATCAAAGTTGAGCAAGAATACAAAGACCTAGCCTAAGTGGAGACACACTAGCTAGTGCCGGAAGCTGTGTGGTGGGCCTACCATTTACTCCATCAATTGGGCCCGACAAGTGCCCATGGGTGGAATGGACCTAAGCTTGGGTGGGTACATGTATTTATTGCAAGAATTGGCCTCTCCTTTCCATTTTCAATGGGAGCTATAAAGAGGAGGTTTGTTGCCTGAGTTGCACATAAGTTGTTAGCTAGGTTTCACTGTCACGACGCAATTGTGCAGTGGTCCATGTTGAAACATCTCATAAAATGGTGGGATCCACATGTGGACTATGTGCTACATGTGACAGTGATGATGGCAATCCTATGCAACATCATGCACATAACCACATTCCTATCGTTGTGGCTGCTAAAAAATTCTTGACCAACAATGTTAGGGTTTCAAAGTAACACTTAAAAGCTTGTTGTGATTCTATTTTATTTTGCCTTGAAGAAAAACAAAGCTTTGCTGATTGACTATAGGACTAAGGAGAGTAATGCTACCGTCGCTCGAATTATTTCAAAAATAAAAAATGCTACCATCGCTTGTGCTTGCCGGACACTCATCATGATGAGTGGCCTCGTGTGCAGGCCCCATTCAGAAATGCTGGCTCAATGCTGCATTGTGGCACTGATCAGGCTATGATTAGTAGCCCATAAGTAAGGGTTATATTGGAGGACGTAGTTGCCATGACTATAATTAGTAGTTGACTTGGTTAGGGGCCTCCTTGCAATGTGGAATGAAAACAACTGCTTATGTCAAATACTTCATGGAAAGAACAGCGCTCATTATGATTCACTCTACTTTGCTAAGTACTAGGTTTTTCATACACATGCTGAAGCTGCACCTGGAAATCCTCATACATGGGCATTCACCAAATTGGCTTCCTCTTTTTTCTATCTCTTATAAACATTTCTGTCATTGAAAAACTTATTTTCTATATCATGTATAGTGTATAAATGCTAGGTCAAATTAGCTTGAAAAGATGACATTTATGAGAAGTCGTGCACTATAAGCTATCACATATACTTCAATGAAAAAGTCAAGGGTTGGCTTTAAAATTGAAAGTGCACGGTGAATGCTTATCCAATAATCATAGATGTGATCAGTCTTAAATACTAATTATTCTTTGTGGAACAATGCAATGTTCAAATTGTATTAACCAACAAGATGTTAGTTTGATGGCTAGGACATGCTTCCTGAAGGAGGTCTTTTGGCCACCCACCTGGGATTATATCCCGGCTTACCTGGTGCCCAAGGGAATTGACGGCGGGATACGTCCTCTAAGAGGCCAGTAAGCCATCCATCATAGACACTGGGTTATCTGGCACATTATCCTGGGTGGGCGGCAAACAGATTGAGGGTTCAAAATCAGGACATTTGCTTCTTTGAAGCGTGGTCCTAGCCATCCCAACAACACCCCATTGGTTGATCTTAAAGCATTTGTGAAATTGGAATTTGGAACTTCATTGTGGCCAATCACTTGGGTACCCTGATGATGTAAAGCTCTCCATATCCATGATGGAGATCATATGAAGATAGGCCAGCCAAGCTGATGGATGATTTGACGAGCATGTGATGTCTGTTTCCCATTGATGCGGGCCGTTGCTGGTGTAAATCGGAAGAAATATGAGTAAACAGGAGAAGAAGCCAGATTTTTAGACAAACTAATAAATATACTGTGCTAATGTAAGTTACAATGTTTTTCTTTTAGAACAATGTTTTCAAATTTGTAACAAATGCTGAGGAGCCACAAGATGTTCTAGTGTTTGAGCTTTTTTAACATTCTCAATTATTCAAGTTTCAAGATATGGGAAATGCCTTACATCCCCGTCCTCACCATCCCATTGTTCCCATCAAACGAAGTCCTTTCCTATCGAGCAGGAAGTCACACAGATGGCTTCATGAAACAAACAGTTAAAAACGACATCTCCCCTACTTGTCGTTGTAATCATAATTTTGGAATTTTGCATAAAGCAGAACATACATTGTAGTTTTGTTTTAACAACTTTCTTTTGTACTCCCTCCGTCACTTAACAATTGCCTAGATTGGAAATTCAAAATGAACTAAAATTAGATGTACTTTTTGGGTAGTGCAAGTAGTTTGGTTATCAACCTTTTTTTGTCAAAACTGAGCAAATTCATAACTAAGAAGCTGAAACTAGTAAATCATACAAAAATACTAGTAGATGCGAAAAATTTGAAACCTCAGATATACTGCAAAAAGGAACTTCACAATATTTGGCATGCCTTACTAAGCATTGATATGTAACAGAGGAGAAATCAGCACCCCTCACAAACTTTAGGAGGACCCAAGCATGATCAACAAGAGTGGTTAGGATCATTTCTCTAAAATGCTTCAATCATTGTTGAATAATCACCCCTCAAAAATGAATTTTTCTGCCATTTCGTCGAGAGGAGCGTTCCCCATTTCAACCTCTTTAGGAGACAAAGAACTAGATTCTCTTACCTATTTTCTTGGAACCATTCCTTCGGACAAATGGTGTGAAAGGTCTTTGGATGTTTAACACGTTTTAATGTTAGATGTCATAATATCCACTCATTCTACCACTAGTATACGTGTCAAAAACTGAATGAACCTCTCCACAGGCCACATGGTGAACGGTCCGTTCCACCGTATAATATCTCCCCAATTACGTGGACGGTGGATTTCTACTTTCCTTTATTTTTAGACGGTGGATATCCGCTCTCTGAGTATAAGGGGTGTGGGGTGGCTAAACCTTGAGGTGGTGAACTCCTCATTCAAAGAAAAAAGAGTCGAGTTTAGCATTTGTCACCAATCTTCACACCCTATTGGACTCAAAGATTTGGTCGAAATTGACCTCAACCAATTCGTTGATTTCCTCAGGAATCCGCCAAGTGGAAGTGTGAAAAGGCCCTGTGTCAGTGAAAATCGAGGCCTACGTGTCAAGACGACATTCGTACGTTGACTACTCACACGTGCAACCGACCAATCAAACCAAACTCCTATCAGGCCGCAAATTCCAGCCCTATGGGACACGTGTATTGATGCACGTGCCCTGCACGAGTGCGCCTGACGTCACCTTCTCTCCAAATTCGTTGCACTTCCATGCTCACATTACCCAAAGGCCCATTCTTTTCCTAAATAGTACGAATCTACTCCCATATTTCTGAGCACAAATAGGAGTCCCGTTAGGGGCTTTTCTGCCTTTTCATCAGTCCGGATGCCGAATGCAATTGATTGGACGAAGCCCAACCAATAGCAGCTTGCCACGCAATGCTAGATGTAGACCCGGTCGAGCCGGCGCCGGACCGGTTTTCATCCCGGCGGATCACGCACTTCCTTCCTACGGCTTCCCAAGTTATCTCCTCATTTCAACCACACCTCCACTGATCAACCCAAGATAAAGGCCAAGCATTACACCGACGCGATATGATCTGTTAGATTGAAATCCAATGGCGTGCAGTGCAAGGAGTGATTCAAACCTACCTGCCCCTTGTATTATTAACACGCGCTACCGGATCGAAATTTAATAGCCCGCAGTATCAACGTGCACAACAACGCACGTGAGCCAAGGCTCATATAAACGAGTTCACTCAAACACTACTTTATTCTCTAGCATTTCCAAGGCAATTTTATATTGCAATTGATCTGATTTTTTTACTTAATTATTTAAGCTCTGCAATCGATCCTTAATATGATTTTTTTACTCAATTATTTAAGCACATGCCGTCATTAAGCTAATGATTTTTTTTACTTAATTATTTAAGCTCTGCAATCGATCCTTAATATAATTTTTTTACTCAATTATTTAAGCACATGCCGTCATTAAGCTAATTGCTTACAAGGATGCATGTACAGGACGAAATATTTCCCTTGTGAAACATCCAAACTCCAGTAAAACCCCTAACCACCCATGAAGTATGACTAGCGCACATGCATCATCATCACATGCTATATAACATCATCACTACTTAACCCCACCCTCCCCTCCTCCTCCTTCTTCTTCTCTTCTTCTTCTAGTAGTATGAGAACAAATGCTTCAGTCTCATGAGAAGCTCCTTCCATGTCCTCCGAGGCCGTTGATCATCGACCGGAGGTGGAAACCAACGATGGAGCTGGCCCCTCGCTGCCCAAGGTGCGACTCCGCCAACACCAAGTTTTGCTACTACAACAACTATAGCCTCACACAGCCAAGGTTCTTCTGCAAGGGCTGCCGGCGCTATTGGACCAAGGGCGGGTCCCTCCGCAACGTACCGATCGGTGGCGGCTGCCGTAAGAACCGCCGTGGTAAGTCTGTCCGGATATCATCCAACTCCGTTGGCCAGAATTATGGTCGAGCTGCGAACAGGTCCGGCGAGAGTACTGATGATCGGGCAGGCAGCTCAGCGCAGTGCGGGTCGTCTAATGAGGCCACTAGCACGTCAGACGCGTCGACCATCGACCTAGCTGCCGTCTACGCCAAGTTCCTGAACCACCGGCCGGAGAGGGACACGGGCCGGACGTCCGTCCCCGAGGTATCGGGCCAATTCGACTTAGGATCGTGCTACGAGTTTGCGTTCGACCCAAGCCTGCAACATTCTCCGATCCAATTCCCCACCGATCTCGGCCCTATCAATTGCCCGGTGGAGGTCGATGACATTCCGGTCACCGGCATCCAATTTGATCCTATGGACATGGCCAACATCAGTGTGCAACCGGAGAGGCTCGTACCTGAGATAGCTAGCTCCGACACGATGAATTATGCACTACAGCAACCAATGGGGCCGCCGCCGGACGGGGTCAGGCCGGATATCGGCTGGACGAATTGTGGAATGGAGCCGGAGTTCAATTGGCAATCACCTCTATCACAAGGGTTTGAATCAACGATGGAGGATCATTTCAATTTCCACTCCAATTTTGTGAATTGCAATTGGGGCGGATATGACTTACCACAACTATGATTGATAACACTACTTTTTACTCTATACTCTATATAGTATATATATATACAGGTTATGATACAATTTTTGTGTTAATCACTTATGAATTTTTAGCCCAATTTTTCATGTACACACACTTCTCTCTTCAACTGCTTTATTCAAGAGATTCAGTGGACACAGTGATGTAATATGTAATTGATCAAGCATTTCATACAACTCTATAATAATGTTACTTACAGCTTCCATGCCTCAATTTCTATAGTCTCATTTCTTTTCATAGGCAAATTCTGCGATTGGAAGGTGATTTGGGCGAGCCGTCGTAGCATTTTCATCTGTTGATAGGGTAGGGCATTCAGCCAAGAGTCCTTTTAGTATACCCCCGGCTCATGTGTGCCCTCATGCACCCGAGCATCACAGGCGTCTCATTTGTGTTTGATGGCGCACATTAACAGGGCAGGCGGGCTCACCCAGTCTTTGTCACATAATTTGATAATGAGCTAATTTCTTTGTTATGATAATGAGCTAATTTCTTTGTTAGCTAGAAGGGGGAAGGCAACCACCGTCTTAGAGCACCATATCTGGCTGCCAATCTCTTCCGGCTCAGTCACATACAAGGCTTACCCATCATAGGCCAACATAATGGAGGTTCAAACTCAGGACCTTGACATGGAGGAGGTTAAGCGTCGTAATCCCACGCGTGCGGGGGGGGGTTTAACACGAGAAAATGCCATTTAAGATCTTTCATGTGCGAGTCGAATTCTTGGTGGGACCATAGACTAGGATGAGCCCATTTGGCTAACCCTTGTCTAGTTGTTGTTTGCTGGTTGGGTTCGCTCTTTAGGGGGACCCATTAACAACCAATTATCATCAAGATTGGGCTAGCTGCCTAGCTGGCAAAAGTACTGTTAATTCAAAAATTGTTAAGATAGGTTGGCCCCACAACCGCCCAACCAGTTGTACTTTTGTTCCTGCTGGTACCCGTCAGCATCACTTGCCTCCTAACTACGTGGAGCACTCTCAGCCGTTGATTGTGGTGGATGATTAAGAAATCAAAATCAATTACAAGCTAGTTAATTAAGCGGCCATGTCGGTGACGTGGCCAACTCGGGGACGTAGATATTCTGGGTTTGTCAAACCAAAGGACATGACTTTCAGGAAAAGGGCAGAACGTGATCCAAGAAAGATTATTGTTAGTTAATTAAGCCCATGATCCGATGAAGCTTCTCAATCAAAATCCCAAATTAAGAGGAGCTTGTATACTATAATAGCTTCCACTACACTAAGAAGTAAACATTGTCTAGTTCTTAACCATGCATCAGCTGGAAGTCCCAATGGATTGAGTGAATGCTAAGAACAAAGGGAGCTTGTATAAACTCTCAACTATAATGAAGGAGTAGTGTCCGCATTGGGCATGAAACGCTTACCCGTGTTTCTATAATGAAGGCGCTATATGCATGGGGGCCCCATTATTATAGTGCATGTCTAAGAAGTACTGGTACCATTATTATTTAATAAGCTATACTCTTGTCTAAGCACGCTTAACTGCAAAAAAACTTCGGAAATAAACCTTTGAGAGTGCATAATTGGTCGGCTATCCATTGCCTATGAATGAGTCTTGAGTGTATCACCGTATTACAAAGAGCATTGCGAATGGGGGAACTCGACCGCTTGAATTTAAGTCCGGCCGTCTGGACATCTTAAGGCTTAAACAGGTTTCTTTGTTAAAAGTCAGTATGCAAACTCCTATGGAGCAATGCCACACGGCTCTTCAAAATGCTTGCGTATATGATGAGTGACATTCATTGTTTCACAACCACAAGGGGACCATCCTACCCTATGGCAAGACGTTGAGTGTGACGAGGGCCAGCAATTGAACGTACAAATGACGCACCATAAATAGACAATGTTTCGGGTTGTGGGGATGGAATTGGTGGGGGACAAAGCACGCAAAGCTTAGCATTAGTCATGATTACATTTAGTGGGAGTCTGATTAGAAGTGTTAAGTCAAATGAATAGTAAGATTAAGATAATATACATTTTTTTGCGTCAAGTCAATGCTGCGGAGTGACATAGCGGACGTGTCAAAATGTGAGTGGTGGATTGTTAAGTGTGGGGGTGGGGGTGGGAAGGAGGAGAAGGTGAGCCGACAAGAGCTGGCCAGACATCCCTCTTCTGATTGCAAGTGGTCATGAATTGGGGTTTTAATGTTTCGGATAAAATTATTGCCCATTTCATTTCATTCACCGCCTTCCATTTTTGTTTTCAATTGATTGTGATGGTTTGATGAGTGCAATGCAACAACTGATTTCTTAATTACGACACAGTAATTAGTTAGTACTTTGGTCATATGAACTTGTCTAAGTCAATGGGCAATGATCTATTGCGGTTATCAAGTAGGATATAATATATCCCAACGATATAACTGAAAGAAGTTTCTTTCCCTCTTCCAACTATAATTAGTTCATTTCAAAAACCAAATGGGACAGAGGTGTAAGATGACCATGTTTTCCAAAAACTCGAGCCGTTAGGAAATAAATTTTCTTATTTATTTATTATATATTCTAATATTTTTCATAACTTAAAGCTCTGATACCATGTAAGATAACTAAGTTTCTCAAAAGCTCAAGCTGTCAGGAAATATGAATCTTTATTTATTTATTATATATTCTAACAAGGGGGAGTAAAAAAGAAATGTAGGACCTTGCAAGTGACACTAGTGATTCCTTAATAAGGGAAAATGATAACTACTCCCAAGTCATACTAGAGTATAAGATAGTGCTTACAGTTCTATTGTAGAAAAACTAAAACATTAGTGAAGGGTGTTTTATGTTTCCTTTTTTCTATTTTCTTTCCTTGTTATGCTGGCGAAATCTTAGGGCTGACCATATAGCATTATTGTACTCTCTATTTACCACATTAAATAGTCCCGTTAGTTTTTCACAATGAACAAAATCTCTGTATCACATTAATAGTCCCATTAGATTTTTCATAATGAACCAAATCAATGCTAATATGTCTCAAGACTCAAAATGAGCTCTCCGTTTATGAAGTGCCATTTTCTGCAGGAGTACTTATTTTCTCTTTATAAGAGGAATGGGAGAGATTTTGATATCATCGCCTAGCTAGGTCTTACATGGTTACTCAACAGAGAAATATAAGTTCTTGTTTTTCGAAATCCGAAATATATGGAGGAGTGACAAAAAAATAATATACCTCCTACTATAGAATTGGGGCTTAGTTATGGGCTTCCTCAGATTAACGAAACTGGGCCACATACGCTTTGCTGCATTGAAATTTGAATATAGGCCCCCGATATAAAAAAAACCAAGAAGAAGAATATAGGCCACGTGTCTAAAGTGACGTTAAAGAGAATCTGATTGTTGCAAAAAAAAAAAAGCTCAAGAGAATTTGATAGGCCCATTATCATTTACATCAAGAGAAGTATAAAAAATACTCAATCAGCTTTGGCCTCTAGGACTACTTTTTTTAATTCCATTTTAGTGGAATAAAACAAGCTAGGGTGGATTTAAAAGATCATTTATCATGTCCTCACTAACGTATATTCATCTATGAGAACTCTTCTTTACCCAACAATTAGTCATGTCTGTTATAACAAATTCCTAACAATCTACGGCGGTGATATTGTGAACAAAATTGTAATTGTAGATCAACATTACAAGTACAACTGGTAAGAAACTGGTCTAATAGTTGGGAGCAATATTATTATTGATGCATTTTCATCCCCCAAATCTGTTTCACTTTTTTTTTTCATCCCAATTTCTGAAGTTATTTTAGTTCACATTTGACCTGTTTAATTGGCAGAACTGGACTAGTTTTACAAATATGGAATACACTTATTTCGGAAAAAATCTCAACAATCTCACACTTAAGCTGAAGACAGTTATTAGGGGTGTTCACAGAGTCGGACGGATGGTGCCAAGTATGGTTTTATCATATTACCTGGCGCCAAGTATGGTTTTATCATATTACCTGGTTTTTCTTCTGACTTCTCATATGACCCGGAATCGGCACCTAAAGTACCGAAAATGCCCTTCTTTTACGTTTTTTATGCATTTTGTATCCGAAATGCTTCATTCTTCCCAAAATTAACGATTTACAGGATCATCAAGTTGGGGAAGAAGATATTCCGGCAAAGATCCATCCATAATCGCAGTTCAAACCATCGCCGGCGCCGTCCAACCCGGAAAAAAAAATTTCATGCCCAAAAACTGCAAAAACAGCGGGAAAGACGAAAAAAAATCTATGATGAATGGATTTTGATGTAAGAGCAGTGGGAAAGCCCTCCCAACTACAAAAATTAAGATCTACATGTAAAGAAACACATATAAAGATCACCCATTAGTGTTCGACTGCTCCTGGACATGAAATAAAAGGATAAAAATGGGCAAAAACGTGAAATACTCGTCGGCGGGCGACAAGTTCCATTTATATATCTTTCTGTGATACTAATGAGGTGGAAGAGGAGGAAAAATAAGGAAGAACGAAAAAAAAATGGGCAAAAATGGATAAAAAATGAGCAAGTTATGACATTTTGAAGATTGTCATTTATCGTGTTGTCGACGACACGACTTGATTCAAGTCGTGTACTATTCAACACGACTTGAATCCAAGTCGTGTTATATGCAACACGACTTGAATTTAAGTCGTATTGAATAGTACACGACTTGAATCAAGTCGTGTCGTCGACAACACGATAAATGATAATCTTTAAAATGTCATAACTTGCTCATTTTTTATCCGTTTTTGCCCATTTTTTTTTCGTTCTTCCTTATTTTTCCTCCTCTTCCACCTCATTAGTATCATAGAAAGATATAGGATGGAAAAAGAAGAAAAAATAATAAGAAAAAAGAAAGTGAAATGATAAAAATGGGCAAAAACGTGAAATACTCGTCGGCGGGCGACAAGTTCCATTTATATATCTTTCTGTGACACTAATGAGGTGGAAGAGGAGGAAAAATAAGGAAGAACGAAAAAAAAATGGGCAAAAACGGATAAAAAATGAGCAAGTTATGACATTTTGAAGATTGTCATTTATCGTGTTGTCGACGACACGACTTGATTCAAGTCGTGTACTATTCAACACGACTTGAATCCAAGTCGTGTTATATGCAACACGACTTGAATTGAAGTCGTGTTGAATAGTACACGACTTGAATCAAGTCGTGTCGTCGACAACACGATAAATGATAATCTTTAAAATGTCATAACTTGCTCATTTTTTATCCGTTTTTGCCCATTTTTTTTTCGTTCTTCTTTATTTTTCCTCCTCTTCCACCTCATTAGTGTCACAGAAAGATATATAAATGGAACTTGTCGCTCGCAGACAAGTATTTCACGTTTTTGCCCATTTTTATCATTTCACTTTCTTCTTTCTTATTATTTTTTCTTCTTTTTCCATCCTATATCTTTCTATGATACTAATGAGGTGGAAGAGGAGGAAAAATAAGGAAGAACGAAAAAAAAAGGGCAAAAATGGATAAAAAATGAGCAAGTTATGACATTTTGAAGATTGTCATTTATCGTGTTGTCGACGACACGACTTGATTCAAGTCGTGTACTATTCAACACGACTTAAATTCAAGTCGTGTTGCATATAACACGACTTGGATTCAAGTCGTGTTGAATAGTACACGACTTGAATCAAGTCGTGTCGTCGACAACACGATAAATGACAATCTTCAAAATGTCATAACTTGCTCATTTTTTATCCATTTTTGCCCATTTTTTTTTCGTTCTTCCTTATTTTTCCTCCTCTTCCACCTCATTAGTATCACAGAAAGATATATAAATGGAACTTGTCGCCCGCCGACGAGTATTTCACGTTTTTGCCCATTTTTATCCTTTTATTTCATGTCCAGGAGCAGTCGAACACCAATGGGTGATCTTTATATGTGTTTCTTTACATGTAGATCTTAATTTTTGTAGTTGGGAGGGCTTTCCCACTGCTCTTACATCAAAATCCATTCATCATAGATTTTTTTTCGTCTTTCCCGCTGTTTTTACAGTTTTTGGGCATGAAATTTTTTTTTTCCGGGTTGGACGGCGCCGGCGATGGTTTGAACTGCGATTATGGATAGATCTTTGCCGGAATATCTTCTTCCCCAACTTGATGATCCTGTAAATCGTTAATTTTGGGAAGAATGAAGCATTTCGGATACAAAATGCATAAAAAACGTAAAAGAAGGGCATTTTCGGTACTTTAGGTGCCGATTCCAGGTCATATGAGAAGTCGGACGAAAAACCAGGTAATATGATAAAACCATACTTGGCGCCAGGTAATATGTAAAAAGCCCTCTATGAGAACTCTTCTTTACCCAACAATTAGTCATGTCTGTTATAACAAATTCCTAACAATCTACGGCGGTGATATTGTGAACAAAATTGTAATTGTAGATCAACATTACAAGTACAACTGGTAAGAAACTGGTCTAATAGTTGGGAGCAATATTATTATTGATGCATTTTCATCCCCCAAATCTGTTTCACTTTTTTTTTCATCCCAATTTCTGAAGTTATTTTAGTTCACATTTGACCTGTTTAATTGGCAGAACTGGACTAGTTTTACAAATATGGAATACACTTATTTCGGAAAAAATCTCAACAATCTCACACTTAAGCTGAAGACAGTTATTAGGGGTGTTCACAGAGTCGGACGGATGGTTGTCCGTGTGCATCCACAATCTTACCTTGGGTTGTCCTCCATCCGTATCCGTAATTGTCTGTTATAAATTTTGTCCGTATCCGTCCTCCATTATCCGTGTAGACAACAGATGTCCGCAGACATCTAATGGACAAGAGGTTCAAATTTTGGATTATCTACTTCTTAATTCCCATATTAAAAAATAATTTTTTCTTCATGAATCCATCCATACTCATAAAAATAAGTTCTCACATATAAATTCAACATCTAATTTGACATCCATAGTTCATAAAATCATTCATAATTTATAAAACATATCCTTACATGTAAAAAGTTAAGGACATAAACGTCCACGGACACAGAAAAGCACCGTATTAGAACGTATTAGAACAGACATATAGGTCTCGTCCGTGTTCGGTCCATTAAACTCAACACACTTAACAGTTATCAATTAAATCTCAATAAATGCCACCTATATGTATGTAACTAATCACTTGAGACCATGGAATGTCGTATCGGATATCGGTAAAATATCGGTCGGCCTAAGAGACGAAATATCGGAGATATATCGGAGATATTGTGTAAAAAAATATCGGTCGTCAAAAACTAGTTTTTATCATATATTTTCAAAATCTCACTTCTAAAATGAGTTATACTAATTTAAACAAAGAATAGATTTCAAAATATGCATAAAAGGATAGAAAACAAACATGAAAGTTTTTTTTTTCCCAAAAAAAAAAAAAAAATTCAAATTTTTTTTTTTCAAAAAAGGCCGATATATCGGTCCGAAACCGATATATCGGCGATATATCGCCGATATTTGGAAAAAATTGAAAATTCGATACTTAATGGTATCGGAGTATCGGTTTGTGTCCGATACCGATATATCGGCGATATATCGCCGATATATCGGCGAGCTGGCATTCCATGCTTGAGACAATAATATATGTACGACGTAATCTAATGTTAATATGCTACTTAAAATTTTTTATTCAGAATCCATTCTTCTTGTTTTTTTAGATGTAACATCTCTAAAAAAAATTATAGGCGAAATTATAATATAGGGGCCCCAACAAACTCTCCCTTGCCCACTCTAGTGTGTTTTTGGTGTTTGTCATAAAATTTAGGCCGCCTATCCTGGAGAGCGGATCGTCTGCACGCACGTCCAGGGAAAAACCTCTGGTCGGGAGCTCCTTTTCTGCTGCGTGTCCTAACCCAGCTGACTTCACCCTAATGGCAAGGAGGCTCTTTGAGTTATTTCAGACCTAAACCGGCCTATTTCATGGTTCGGTCCTATTTCTAAACCTGAGCATCCGCCGTCATGATGACCCCCTCTCTCCATATCAATCTCAAACCTTCATAGTCCTCACTTCACTCGATTCTTTCTGTAGCACAAGAGAACAAGATTGCTTTATGAGAGAAGAAAGGCGAGAGCCGGCCGCCGGGGAGGCTGAAGGGCGTGGCCAGAGTCGGCTGCCGGGAAGACTAGATTGAGGCGGAGGAGTTTCTTCCAATTCACAAGTTAGTTACCCAAGCGCTCTCTCTCTCTCTCTCTTATGCGACGATGGTTTCTGTCTGTTGCTGGGTTGGGTCGGTGGACAAGAGAACCTAACCCCCCTCCTCCTCATTCTCACTTCTTCCTCCTCGAGACTGTCCAACCCAACGAAAAACAGAGGAAAGCGAGAGCAAAGCCCCTTCATCTTCCCGCCCAAATTTCAGGAACCAGACATGGTATTGCCTAAACCTCCAGAAATGTTTCGTTCTCATGCCAGAGGTTGAAATGAGGAAGGAAGAGTAGCTTGCTCCTGTCTAGGTTAAAAAAAAGGTACCAACTTTTGTAGTTTTTCCCTTGTATTTGCATAATGAAATTAAGCCTTCTCTTTTGTATCTGCTCTTTATTTTTTTGGTGTTAGCTTTGGCTTGGTCATGTTGTTCTATTGGCAGAGAACTCATTTTTCCAGTGCCAAAGTCATTCAAAGAAAATCCAAAATGGCACATCTTTTCAAAATTCATTTATATTTTATTTGAACCATGTTTCTAGGTTTTAGGTCAGATTAATCTTTGATGTATGTAGCATTGTGACTCTGTGATAGGGTTTATATCGAAAAGAAAGTATATGAAAAATATTGTGACCCTTCTAGGCACCTTATTGTCCATCATGAAGCATTATAGTCATATCATGTTCTGAAGCATTATAGGCATACCTTGTTGTCTCACAAGTTAAGATTGTAATGCCTCACAATGTCACTCGAAAAATAGTGTTGAGGGCTTTCATTCTATCTTTCTACTCCACCCTCTATGCTTGTTCTAAAATGATATTTCAATTGTTGTAAATTTCTTACTGATGCTGCCTTTAAACTACAAGTTTGTTTTTCTTTAAATCCTTCAAGTTTGTCTTAAAACCATGTTGAGCCATCTTCTTCATGCATAGGTTAGTCATTTCTATGGATGTAAACACAACAATTGCTCCTAAAGATTCTTCCACTAGCTCGGAGTTTGATAACAAATTAAAGGACAATAATGGTAGTTCAGAAATTGAATCTGCTTGTGAAGATGGTCAATCGATAGTATGAAGGTTGGATTTCAATGGTGAAGATGGTGAATGCATCCCCAAATGTGTTAGGCAAAGTCCAAGGGGGAAAAGATGGGAACTAGAGGAATCCATACCACCTATATTAGAAGCAGGTAAATTTCATGGACGTGAGATACCCATGGTTAGTAAGGAGTTTGAAACTAAGGAACAAGCATATGACTTTTATAATGCTTATGCTCGAAAAATGGGATTTAGTGTAAGAAAAGGAAGGATAGAACAAACAAGAAAGGGTGTAGTGAGTGAACGTTATTTTGTATGCTCATGTGAAGGCCAAAGACAAAAAGATGGCAGAACACGAAATATTAAGAAAGGAAGGGCCTATACTAGAACATGATATATGGCAAAAATGGTGATAAAATTGTAAGATACCACATGGTGTATGACTCATTTTAAAGAAGACCATAATCATCCCCTTGTAACACCATCAAAAATGCATTTCTTGAGGTCACAAAGGAAGATTCAAGCTGCTCAAATTGAAAGAATTATGACTATGGAGAAATCTGGAATAACACCTTCATTAGGATATGAATACATGTGTGAGGAAGCTAGAAGGCGACAAAATGTTTGTTTTACAAATATTGACTACAAGAATTGTTTGAGGACTAAGCGCATGAAAGAGTTAAAGGAAGGGGAAGTTCAAGTTGTTTTTTACTATCTGAAAGGCATGCAAGTTGAAGACCCATCTTTCTTTTATGCAGTGCAAGTCGATAATGAAGATAGAATGACAATTTTTTTTTGGTAGATGGAAGGTCAAAGATAGACTACAGTTACTTTGGGGATGTTGTTTGCTTTGATGCCACATACCAAACAAATAGATATGGTCAGCCATTTGCACCATTTGTAGGTGTGAACAATCATAGGCAAACGATATTTTTTGGTGTTGCCTTGCTCTTGGATGAGACCAAACAATCCTTTATTTGGTTGTTTCAAACTTTCTTAAAAGCAATGTCTGGCCGAACTCCAAAGACAATTCTCACAGTTCAAAATGCAGCAATGGCAGGTGCAATTTTGGAGGTAATGCCCAATACCGAACACGGACTTTGCTGGGGGCATATGTGTCTAAATGCTGTCAAACACCTTTCAACTACTTATACTAAACAATTCAAGAAAAGATTTAAAAGTGTTACATATGACACTGAAACTGAAACTAAATTTTTTTAGCATGGGAGCACTTGTTAGAAAGATTTGATCTTAAAAAAAAAGTGGTTGGATGAGTTATTTGCTTTGAGAAGAAAGTGGGCTTTGGCATATGGGCGGGAGTTCTTTTGTGCAGACATGACAACAACTCAGCATAGTAAGAGTATTAATAGCTTCCTAAAAATATTCTTAAGAAGAAAGTACAATCTTTGGCAATTTCTTCAACGTTATGAAAAAACTCTAGAGCATCGACGTGCTGATGAAGTGGCAGAAGACTTTTATTTAAGAAATGTCCCAGTATTATGGGTTGATGTAGAAATGTTGAAACAAGTCTCAACAATATATACAAGAAATATATATGCCATGTTTGAGGAAGAGTATAAAGGGGTGCTTGCATGTGAGTGTGATGTTGTTGAAGTGCTTGGCAGAATTTCGATCTACAAAGTCATCGAGGAAAAGAGATGGGGATCCCACTTTGTCACATTCAATGAGGTGAATACTACAATAGAATGTAGCTGCAAGAAATTTGAGTTTGTGGGTATACAATGTAGGCATGTACTACATGTACTCAAGTACAAAAAAATTAGAAGTCTCCAATCACAATATATTTTGAAAAGATGGACAAAAGATGCTAAGTTTGAAAGGGGTGTATGAGATTGGTAAAGTAGATGGGAAAAAGTTTTGAGCTCACGCTATAGTGATATTTGCTATAAGAGCATCATGTTAGCATCAAAGGCTACTATGCATGAGACAACTACTTCACTAGTTTCAACTGCTTTGGATAAACTTTATGAAAAAGCGGAAGGCCTTTTAAAAGGAGCAGCTATTCAAAATACTGATGATAAGTCAGAAACCCACAAAGTAGAAGAAATTAGAGGAAGAGATGAGTGTGGGGACGGTCATAGAATTAAGCATTTCGTAGAAAAACAAAAGAAGAAGAGGTCAAAGAATTTTGAAGCCTCTCCATTCAATATGTCCAAGAATAGGAGAAAAGGTTGGTTAGTCCTTGGTTTAAATTTATATCATAAATTTAATGTCATACTGATTTTTTTATGTTTTTATGGTTGTAGAAGATAAAAAAATCAAGTACTTGCCACAACCAACTCCATGTCTAGACAAGTTCCTGAAGTGGGCACTAGCCAGGTTTAACAATAGATCAATCTTTTTTAACTAGCTTTTAAGCTGATGCTAATTTATCTTTACAACTTTGCAGGAAGAATTAATTAACTTTGGCACAAATTACTCATTGATGACTAAAGAATGGAATCAACTTGTTGGCACAGAAAATCTCATTGATAACAAGTGAGTATGATTGTTTAGCTTCTTGTATAGGATGGAAAATATTAGTATTTGCTTACATGTTTAATACAGGGACACGACAAATTAGACTATGCAACCATCTTTGTCAAGAAGCAGTAAAGATGCATGAGGAGTAAATGTACAGTAAGACATTTGATTTTGTATAGCAAGAGAGTTGGTCAAATTGTATTCATTTTGTTGTTCATTGGTCAAGACCATTTTGTAAATGAGGATATTGGGTCAAAATGTCTTTAGTTTTGTAGATCCTCATTGATTCAGATATCATTTTTGTAAAGAGGGCATATGAAACAGAAAGCTCTTCTTGTACATCACTTTTTTAATAGATGAAATTGTGAAGTGATTTTTTTTCCTCTGGCTGAAGCTAACTGAAATTCCACAAACGTGAGGGCATTTTTGTATTTGAAAATTTTTATATTAAAAAATTTGGTGCATTAAAATTGTTTTGTTCTAAAAATCTTGATGTCTTTCGATAGGTAAATGACTTTGGAATGTTGTTTCTTTATTGCAATTGGACAATGTTGTTTCTTTATTGCAATTGGACAATATTGTTTCTTTTTCATGCCATAAGTAGCTCTATGTTTTTTTTCAATATAAAGAAGCTCCCTGCTATAGACTATCCTTGATATATTATCTTCCTCTTAGATATGATATGATTGTGGACATGCTTCATGGTAAAGGTATATGCAAAAATGGTTCTCTTCTCTTCAGCTTAGATGAGTTTTTAGTGCTTTATGCCCTTTAGATAAATGTCTTTTGCTTTCTTCTTGTTAAGTTCTGATTCTAGAGAAACAGAAGATTCATAAAGTAACAAATGGAAATGAAAAATGGATCCTGAGAAGAGTTGGAAGAGCATGAGATTGCCATTTTTGCTGAACGTGGCTTTAAATGGAACTGGTTTTCTACTTCACTCTGGGGATTTTATGCTGAATATGATATCAGTTGTTTCATTTTCTTTACCAGCCTCACTTTACCCTCCAAAAACAGGGTTGACTTCAGATTAGAAGTTTTTGTGAGTTGGTATATAGAAGAATTGTTTTTCTGATGTTGATCATAATTGATCAAATTCGTTCATTTCTTTTTTTTTCTACTTCTGCAATGTATATACATGATATATTATTTGGAAGGGCTAGCTACTTATTAATGCACTCAAGATTCTATATTTCATCGGCTTGTCCATTGACGTAGAAATTGTAACAATCTTTTTCTGCTTATTTTTTCCTTTATGCAATCTTATTTTAGACAGATTACCTATTTTACAAAAAAAAAAGAGTTGCAACAGAGCAACTTAGAATTTAGATTTGTTCTTTATCCTAAGAAGAGTGTGGTTCAAATCCACCAAGAGCCTTGCCCTTCCCTACTCTCCCTTCTCTCGTTCTCTTGTTCTCTCCTCTTACCCCCACTCCTCTCCCTCGCTCATTGATCGTTTAAAATTAAACCCTTGCAAGTGCACAAGAGAATTGTACTACGACGAGTATCAAAGGGTTGTCGAACCTTAGGGACGGTTAAACAATTTACCAAATTCAAGAGAAAAGTGCGGTTTTTAGTTACTCTAAGGAAAACAGTGAACTTTAACTAAATTAAACTGAGATTAATCAATGGAGAGAATTATCAAGGCAATGAATCCACTACTAGACATGCAATTACTACTCTTGATTATTATTACATGCAAATTGACATGATATGGTAATTCGTGTTCTTAGTCGGACACACGAATCACTAATGAATTCACTAACGTTCTTGGTCAGACACAAAAGTTCATCCACTATTGTGTAATCAATCCTATCCTTGGTCGGACATAGAATCAATCACAAACCTGTTCTTGGTTAGACACAGGGATTAAAAAGATCTAATTTCATTCATAATCAATAAAGTCTATGGTTAAACACTCAAGAGAATACTCATAAAATAGCATTAAACACACATCATAATCAACTTTATTAAATGAAACTATCAAGAGTAGCAATACACATCTAGGGCTTCATCAAGCCTTGACAAGGAATTTAGCTACACATAGAGGAAGAGAAAAGAAAAGCATGTTTTGATAGTTCTATTGGCATAGATCTCTTCTTCTTCTTTGGCTCCAAAAGACTCCTTCTCTAGCCTCCAAAATAGGTTCTCTAATGTCCAATACGTTCTCCCTTAAGGCTTATTTATATGTTTGAAGAGAAACCCCGAAGTCCCCTTCCTAATCCAAGTCAAAATAGGTTTGATTTAGGTTTTGCCGCAATGAACCGATCGATCGCATTCCTTTGTTAAATTCAACGTTGTTGTAATACCTAGAAAATTAGTAAGTATTTTAAAACCAAAATTTGACCCTCTTAATGTTTGATTAGGTCATATTTTACCTTATGGGAATTAAAGTTGGTGAGAAGAGCTTTCCAACGTCACCAACTATGTGCAATTTGGAGTTCGGAGTGAAAAGTTATGAGAAATTGAATTTTGTTTGTGCGAAGCTATATCGATCGCCATAACCAATGATCGATCGACAAATTCAACTGATTGACGCCTTATCAAAACGATCGATCGTAGTTACTGTGATTATTGAATATTTTATTTCGGGTAAAGCGATCGATCGGCAATAATTACGATCGATCAATTGTAATGCGGTAGTGTAGAACAACGCATACGACGATCAATCGTCGTATAGCCGATCGATCGCTGGTTGCAGTTTTGTAATTTCTAGCTTATTTTTGGGGAGGATTTGCATGGGAAAGATACCAAATCCCAATTAGACTTGATTTGCACGTCTCTAGAAGGATCTTGAGGCCTTCCCATAATATGAAAAATTAGTTTAAGAAGGGATTCTCCCCCAACTCTATATAAACCCTAGAGAGTTGACTTGTGCCATTGCAAAAACCTAATCCTAGAACGTCCAGAGACCTTTCCCCTTCTCCTTCTCACGTTCACCCACCTCCTTTAAGGCTTCTTCGTGTGGGAGTTTGCAAGAGCTTGGAGCGGGAGTTTTGGAGGAAGCGGAGGAGATGAGCAACGCGTATAAAGGCGGAACCTTCGGTGAATTAAGGAGGATGGTTTTTCCCGTCTTCTCTCTTCTAATTATATGATATTGACAGGTGTTTTGATTCAGCACCTTAGTGTATTATGTGGATTCCTGTGAGATGAATGAATCGTGACATTATTTCTATGTGTAGTGCATCATAATCATATGTGCATTCATGTTCCGTTTCTAGATGGGAATTCGCACCTAAAATCTAATGCTTTATTTATTTTCCAGAGACTAGAAGTTATGATAGTGCTTGATGGACCATGATCCACGTTGAGTTTTGGTGTCTTAATGTGTGTCTTGTATTAAAGGTCTTATTTGAGAGGTATTAATAGTTAAAACTATGTTATACGTAAAGGAACATGAGAAAGGTGTGTACTTTAGTAATTCCAGATTATCCTAAGGTCTGTAATTGGTCTAGGAGGGGAGTATATGGTCTGTTAATGATATATTATCATCTATAATGTGATATTAAGTGAAATAATCAAGTTTAATTAAGAGTCTTAATCTCGGCCAGAACTGTTTTTGAGCTGACAGTCAGTAGTAAATAATTCATAACTAATTCAAATAAAATCAAAAAAATATAAAATTAGTGGGGTTAGAAACACTCACGAGGATATTATTAATAAAAATTTCAGAGGTTAAGTCTTACTGTACCGAGCACCATGGAATGTCAGATCGCCGATATATCGGCGATATATCGCCGATATATCGGTATCGGACACAAACCGATACGCCGATACCATTAAGTATCGGATTTCAGTTTTTTTCCAAATATCGCCGATATATCGGCGATATATCGGTTTCGGACCGATATATCGGCCTTTTTTGAAAAAAAAAATATTTTTAAAAAAAAAAAAAAAATTTCAATTTTTTTTTTTTTTTTTTTGGGAAAAAAAAAACTTTCATGTTTGTTTTCTATCCTAATATGCATATTTTGAAATCTATTCTTTGTTTAAATTAGTATAACTCATTTTAGATGTTAGATTGTGAAAATATATGGTAAAAACTAGTTTTTGACGACCGATATTTTTTTACACAATATCTCCGATATATCTCCGATATTTCGTCTCTTAGGCCGACCGATATTTTACCGATATCCGATACGACATTCCATGCCGAGCACAGTAGCCGTCAGAAAAGAACTATTGTGCAGGAGGCAGTGAGCTGATTTGGAGAGAAAATACTAAATATACAAATAAAATCATGTAATATGATATGATAAGGTTTAATATGTCAATACCAGTAATTGGACTATATACTTATGGAATATCACAGTAAGAATTGGGTTAGAAGTAATCTAATTAGGAGGGATAATCCTTTGAACAAGTGATTCATAACTATTTATCTTAAAAGCGTTGATGTCGGTTTGATATTCCACTTAGAATTCAAATCATCTAAGATTCTTTGATTTTCTTATCTCTGATATTGTATTATAAAATTCGAATGCGTATGAGGAATTCCTATCTAGGGCTGAGCATGAAAGGTATGTATTGATTATATGGTACTCCTTGGGTGAGTCGATGTCATTTGAAGTGTTTGGATTTCTTGTTATAGTAAGAGTGAATTACATGCCTTTGTGAAACTTGTCATTCTATGTTTTTCCAATGAGTGAGTTAATTGTTGGCCAAAAATCTTGACACTTCTATCCATACTCCATGAGAGAGTCTATTTTGGTAAGAGATACCTTATGATCTTATAGTGTTGCGACCTCTTTTCCATATTGCTCATATTGATTTCATGATTATTTCTTCCACTGGAGATCTTGCGAAACTCTCCCCATGGTGGATTCATAGTATGTTCAATTAAGCCATTGCGAGATCTTGCGAGGTCACTTATATTTATGAAGTTGCGATTCCATACTGCCTAAAGGGATGCACTATACGTACGTTAGATTGTGAATATTATGGAAGGTCCTCAGTCTCTGCCCATCGTGTCCGTAAGCACTGGTGTCGATCGTTCGTTTCCTTTGATAATACTGTTTTCCAGCTTCTGGCGATCAATCGTATATGAAATGCCGATCGATCATAGTTACTATTCATAATTTTCAACTTGTTATAACTTTCTGCTCCGAACTTCGAATTGCACGCGATTGGTGGCGTTAGAAAGCTAATTTCTTAACATGAAGCTTGAATCGATCCAATCAGATATATGCACACGAAGTTATAATGATTTAACCATTGAAGTTACTTTTTGCCTTATTTTTGCGTCTTACTCTTATTTCCTACAAAAACTAAAAACTATATTAAAGTAGCACTAATTCTAATCAAACACTAGTATAAACATAAGTTTATGAGATAATAAAATATATATTTCATGTTAGATCACTCATGGTGCTATCTCCATCTCAAGTGAATAAGAAAAAACTATTGAACCATCATTCTGGCATATTAATTGGTCACATTCAAGCAAATTGCTAAAAAAACAACTATATTTGTTGCTTTTTCTATAATTCCTACTTGTTTTCTTTTTATGCAATTACATAAGTCTAATTATTGTGAAGGTCACAAAATCATCTCAAAGCATGACATTTAGTATAAGAAGCACATACTGGTTGTATAAAAAAATTTCTTAATAAAAATGATATAGGCTCAGTTGGTTATTTGAAAAAACCAACCTAAAAATTGTGGCACAAGCTAGGGAGACATGTAATTGCTTTTAAGAATCACCAACTGGATCTCTTCAATCTCCAAACTGGGTGTACCAAAACCGATCATGGAGGTCCAACAAACCACATTCCTTTCAGGCATAAAATCAAACACCTTTTTAGAGTCATCTGCCCTGTTCATTGTTGTACCCAGAAACAACAGCAAAATCTGCCATGTTCAAAACATAAAACAAAAATATTACCCAGATAACAGTTGATGTTGGACCCACAAGCTACTCTTCCTTCCTCATTTCAACATCTGGCATGAGAACAAAACATTTCTGGAGGTCTAGGCAATACCATGTCTGGTTCCTGAAATTTGGGCGGGAAGATGAAGGGGCTTTGCTCTCGTTTTCCTCTGTTTTTCATTGGGTTGGACAGTCTCGAGGTGGAAGAAGTGAGAACAAGGAGGAGGGGGGTTAGGTTCTCTTGTCCACCGACGCATAAGAGAGAGAGAGAGAGAGAGAGAGAGAGAGAACGCGCTTGGGTAACTAACTTGGGAATTGGAAGAAATTCCTCTGCCTCAATCTAGTCTTCCTTGCAGCCAACTCCGGCCATGCCCTTCAGCCTCCCCGGCGGCCAGGTCTTGCCTTTCTTCTCTCATAAAGCAATCTTGTTCTCTTGTGCTACATAAAGAATCGAGTGAAGTGAGGTCGATGAAGGTTTGAGATCGGATATGGAGAGCGGGGGTCATCATGACGGTAGATGCTCAGGTTTAGAAATAGGACCGAACCATGAAATAAGCCGATTTGGGTCTGAAATAACTCACAGAGCCTGCCTACCGTTAGGGTGAAGTCAGTTGAGTTAGGACACGCGGCGGAAAAGGAGCTCATGTCTAGAGGTTTTTCCCTCGACCTACGTGCAGCCGATCCGCTCTCTATACTATCTGCTTCTTTTGGAAAGTTCTAAAAAATTCCAAGCTTTTTTTTATTGAGGGTGGCACCCATACTCTTTAATGGTTGCCCTATCTTGCTACCCGTCTATTTTGTAGGGGCCCCCAAATTATGGGGGCTCCTATTTGTCTTATTAGCAATTTGTAAGGGCCCCATTTTGGAGGAAGAAAATAAGGCATTAAATCCTCGTCCCCTGACTCAAACTCTGGGCACCCATTGTTATTCCATGCCCATTCTAGAAGGTAGTAAATATTGTTGCGAGTGGAGAGCCTTCCCTGAGACCATGTTTAGCATTACTATAGTATTCCACTAACATATCATTAAAAGCTCTTGTTTTTTCTTAAAAAAATAATTGATCTTAGTGCTAGAAACACTAGTGTTTTGATCTCACATATTGGGAAAGCTACTGGTCTTACAAAAGGTTGAACAGGTCTTGCTTCCAAAATGATGTCCTCACGTTGGTGTACACTTGCAAGTGCAATTGGTGACATAGGTTCAATATGTATCAAAATAAATAAAAAGATGTTTTTAACAATGACTATTAGAAAAGTACTATGGTTAATTTCTAGTCGTTAGAGTCTTAAGGAAGAAGAAGACCACTTGCATTATATGAAGGCAATCAAGGTTAGGAGATTTATTACCTTTTTTTACCATGTTTTATACTCTCTACTTTTTGTATCTCATAGGCCTTGTTTCAATCAGTAATTAACCAACCAAAAATTGGCTTTCTATTCTCCTTTCCTTTTCTACTCGCGGGTGCCTACCAAAATCTCATAAGAAAAGTATTCCATATTAGGGGCCTTGCAAAGCACCCTTTGAGAGCATGGGTGCCCATAGAAAAAGAAAAAACATTAATTTTTTTGAAGCTTACTAAAAATATGCGAGAATTTGGGGGTCCTAGAAGAAAATTATTCCATGTTGGGGGAGCCTGCAAAACACCCTTTGAGAGCATGGATGCCCCTAGAAAAAGAAAGCCCCCCTCCCCCCATCTTTAAATATTCAATCGGTATTAGAAAGGAAACTCCCTCATTTAATAGGCCTCCATGGCAAATAAGTATGCCAAAGAGTAAATTAAAATATCTTATGTGATGTGAATTAGTTTAGAGATGCTTGTGGGTTAAAATTTGATGAAGAACTGAAGCTCACATTCATTTCTGAATTCCAATGAGATCCAAATACAATATGGGATCCATGAGAAATAAAGGATCATAAAGCTGAAGAGAAGGAAGACCCACAACTCATGAAGAAGTAGCCTAGAAGCCTATTTCCAAACGCAATTCTGTTATAAATTTTGGGCATTGGGCCAGCCAACTAGTAATAATAGCCTCAATCTCATTAATTTGACTTTTTACTTCCCTAGGAATGTATAGAACTTTTTGTTTGCCATTTATTACACCTAAAAAGTAATTGAAAATCATTAATTTTTTACCTACTCTATTTTGGACGAAATTTAAATCTTGTAAGCCTATGAATATACCTCTTATGTAATAGGAAGATGGTTGATTGATTTAAATTTAGAAATGGTTGTTTGTTGAGTGTGTGTCACTCCAATACTTGTTTGTTGAAGGTGTAGCCTTCAAACTACATTTTATCCCCGACTGATCTCTCCACTTTGGGAGAGATAGTTTACTATATGTAGTAATAAACTATGTATAGCATAGTATAATGATATATACTAAAGAAATTCTTCTCTACATGGGTGTCCCTTGCCTATAGGCTCAATCTATATGCATATAACAACAAAAGATATTGAAGCTATGAACATCTCCCACCTTTTCTCTTCGTTGAATCTCCCTTGCACTCTTCTCTTTTCCATTCCACCTTCTTATATAATAAGTATTGTTGACATTTTCTCTTTTTGCCAAGCCTAGAGGAGTTGGACATCTACTAGTATTGTTGTCCTTTCCCTCTTCAAGAATAAATCAGTTCAATACCAAATTGTGGTGGGTTGAATTGCTAGCTTAATATTTCAACAAAAAGTTATTTTTAAAATGTAACAAAAAAATAGGGGGGCACTCTAGAGCAGTTGCGGATTGTAGAGAAGGATTTGGCAAGAAGATGGTGGTCACCAGTGAATAATAAAAAAAAGAAAAGAAAAAATAGAGGGCACCCACAGAAACATGTGTAATATTAATTACGGGATCATAAATAGAAGGTGCAGGCATGCAGTGGCTACTATTATTTTCTCCAAAAAAAAGTGTCCGTGCAAAGTTACGACAAACAGGGCCCTGTAACATGGGGGTGCATTTGGGTGGTAGGATAGGCGGCCTAAATTTTATTCTTCTTATTTTTTCAAATGTTATATACTCCCTCCTTCCCATATTCGTGGTCCTTTTTGGGTTTTCAAAATAAATTAAAATCAGTTGATTTTAAAAAACAAATAGACCTATGAATGTTGGACACTGGGACTATATAAGCCATTCATTTCTTGGGTTTTCAGAGTCTGAGCAAGGAGAGCTCTTTCAAGTTTCACCTTCATTGAGGCAGCCTGCTTATAGTTTACCTTACACATTACAATTGTTATTACCAGTTCCAGCCTCCGGGTTGTGCCTGTGAACAAGCTCCCAGTCTGCATGCAGGCGCTAGGGACAGTAGTACAAACATTTTCCACCATTCGCCTCCGTCCAGACCCTAATCTTTTTAAAAAGCCCATTGTGCAACAAGCCCATTATGATACCAAACAAAAGGCCCATTTAAGTAGAAGAGCCTGACAAATTTTGCTTCAGAGTTCCCTGCCATTCTTGTTACTCGGATCAAATATCATTTCAATGGCAATAACAAAACAAGTAACAAGCTAAGATGGCTACGACCCCAGTCAAGTATACCTGCTATATAACAAGTTACAAAGCTCATTTTTGACATTTTCCCCAACCGAATATTAAGATTGTTTGAAGAAATATAATTTCTTCATTTGGGAACTGTGTCAAATATTAAGATGACGACATCAGGTTCCAATTCATATTTATATAACTTCTAGCATCTGTTAATCTAATTTCTTCATTTGGGAACTGCGTAAAACATTATTTGCCCACCAAAATTTTGCGAATGAATTCAACGTAGAATAAGAATAGAGAGAATCAAAGATGCCCAATTCTTCCTTTTCTGCCAGAAAAATTCAATGATCTAACTGGTTTTGGACAACGATTTTAAACATCTATGAAAACAATCCAATCTTATTTCGTTTTTTTTTTCTTAAAATATTTATTCATTGTGGCACGAAGGATTACGGAAATCTGTTAAGTAGTCAATGGTTCTCAATTCATTGAGTTTTTAGGAAATAAAGTACCACTATACGTGCAAGCATCCATTGCGTACGGTCTATGTTTGGATACATTATTAGATAACCATCGTTTCCTAATTACCTTAAGCTTTCAAGAAATTGATTGCTCATTTATTTACTTATTCCACGCTTCAACAAAATTGGACCATTACTAGCTGAATATTAGGTTTTAATTCTAGTTCACATTACCTACCAACTTAGATCTTGTATAGGCGTAAGCTAATACGTATTCATTTTTGTCCATACATTAGGATCCCTCTGTCAGAATTTAATCATGCATCAAACATGTGGTTCATAACAAGGCTAAACTCATCCCAATACTAGAGATGACATATTTTTCTAAATTGTCAAAGTCGTCTCCTCCCATCTACATCTCTACATCTATATGACCGTATATGTACTCGTAGAAAGTAAAAAAAATTTGGTAGGTATAATGTGAGACACACATGTCGGACTTCACTTTACTCTCAATTAAGAGACCCAAAATATATACAAATGAAGAGTAAGGAAGACGGTGGTGCATCAAAAAGATGTCGTCAACTGGGCTAAACTAATATTGTATGCCCAATACATTCATTTATATAGTCAAAGTCGTCTCCTTCTATCCCATCTCTATCTCTCACCCTCTCTCATGTCAACCACCAAACTCTTCCTCTTTGCTTCTATACAGTTCTTCGTTTGTTTAAAACTTTGTGTATAAACCAAAAAAGAAAAAATTGTAGGACCCTGACTTGTAGACAAATTTAAATCTTAATTTGGTTTTTGTGTTCTTCTTTTTCCCTTCGACTTTGATCTTCTAATTGCTCAAAAATAAGTTCAAGACAATATAATCAAGGGACTAAGTTTTGGTCCATATAATTAACCCAAAGACAGGTTTACAAAAACAAAAGCCCAAAGGACATTGGGATTTGGGTTTTCACGTTTGAGCAGTACCATTAATCTATTGATTCTGACCTAATAAAGGAAGGTCCAAACAGTAGCAGCTGATAAACACAAAAGTCTACTTACCAATACAATATTGGCAACATGGACAAATGCCAAAGCTTGGGCATGCTAAAGATAAGTAGGCTTATTAATATGAGATTAAAGTTTTTGTGGGGGTGATTAACCCCTCAAATCTTGGCCACATTTTATGCAAGGTCTAGACATTGACACTTGAGTGGCCATTAGAGGGGAAAGGTGTGCTTTTTGACAAGAAGGAAAAGTCAAAATCCAACTCAGATGACTGTTATACACGTTTCTCTTTTCCATTGTTGAAATTGTCCCCCCCCCCCCCCCCCCCCCCCCCCCCCACGTCTTTGGCGACCAGAATGTCGGCATGCAATCCCCCCACGTGATAATTTTTTGGGAAAACTACTTACTTGTTTTGTTGGTATGAAAAAGCAAACTTCTGGCTAACAGACACTAGTATTATTAGGAAGTCTGCATTAAGATAGACAACTCGCTAGAGATTAAGCTTAATTTGCCACATAGATTTAACCAATCAAGGCCCCAACAGTTTATATGGCATAAAAGGTAGTTTTTTTTGGCAACACATAAAACAAGTACGTAGTTGATGTCATGTAAAGCCTATAAGTATTATTTATTTGTTATGTATGTATTAAGTGGTCGCAAATCTAGATGGATCCCACATCATCTAATGATGCATTTCACACCAACGTAGATATACATGTACATTTATCATGTGGTGATGAAAATGGATGGTCAAGATACGTGCTAGTTCAAGTTGATAATCTTCCGACATACGAGAGGATATAAAAGTTGATATTCTTTTTTTTTATAATTTAAAAGTTGATATTCTTTCTATCACCTCATTTTAGATGGCAAACAGATCTTTTCATCCAACAACATTTCAGTAGGACTTAACAAGGAGGAACTAACTCTAGCAACCATCACCACCAAAGTAATCTAACATTAAAAGTAGCATCATCTATTAACAACCCTGGCTGTCAGCAAAAATTTTTTAAAAAAATTACTTGGCAAGGCACCTCATGTAGGTGAGAAGAGCTCATGATGAAGATAATCCTTAATAGGGAATATTTAATGTCCCATTATCTACCGTTTAGTGACATAAACTAACCTTCTTATGAAAGCGACATAGTTACTTTGAAGAAACAAACTACTTTGTCACCTAATTTTACCATAAAATATCGGTATTTATTTTCTCACGTTTGTAAAATTACTTTATTTAGTAATGTACGTTAATGAAATTAGGAAGTAGGAACAAAGTGTGCATGACGTTATGTTACTCAGTTACGAATCTACGTTACAAGCAACAAAGCGACCATTCTTCTATACCAAAAAAAAAACTCCTTGTAATAGAGACAATTAGGTTTTCTAGAGCCAAGAGAAGAAAGAACACAACGGTCCTGGTTAATGTAGTACTTATTGCCTTATTGTCGTCAGACCTCTTCCAAAATTTTGAACAGACCTGGCCACACACCCAGTTGCTTCGCCAGGTCCAGTTTGCCAAAGTCCAGTTTAACCAGGTCGACCAGCTGGGTCAATACCGAACCCCGGGCAGAACCGGTGATTCAGCCAAGAACAGCCGACCAAGTCTGTTTGGACCTGGTTTTTTAAAACCTTTTAATCCCCCTATTAACATGCAGCTTAGTCCTCTACACTTCTATAAATTATTACTTACAACGTTTAAACAAAACAAAAATGTTGAACTTACCGTGATTAATGCAGTAGTAGCCTAGGAAGCACGGATACTCCGAATAAACAAGAATCGTAACCGTATCGTACCATTGGATACGCCTGCTTGAGTGTCCTACCTTTATATCAGACACCAACTATAAATCACTTTATTTAAATCCTTATTAAGTAATGTAAATATTAGACAAATAGAAGTTTGCACATAGTTTACCAGCATTGAAGCAGACCAATGCCACAAGGAAGTGTTTCTCAGTTCTAGCCCTTCTCGTAGCCAACAGTTCAAAGCAAAGCTGCTGCTAGCCTCCTCCTTCGCAAGGTCAAAGGGGTGTGGGAGGGACAGAAAACTGCACGCACACCACCACCACCAAATTGCCAAATTGAACCCTCCTATGAACTCAGGTTCCCATTCATATTTATATTATATTACTTCGAGCATGCGTTAATCTAATTTCTTCAACTATGAACTGTGCCAAATATTAAGAAGAACTCAGGTTCCAATTCATATTTATATTACTTCTAGCATCTGTTAATCTAATTTCTTCATTTGGGAACTGCGTAAAATATTATTTGCCCGCCAAAATTTTGTGAATGAATTCAACTTAGGATAAGAATAGAGAGAATCAAAGCTGCCCAATTCTTCCTTTTCTACCAGAAAAAATCAATGATCTAGCTGGTTTTGGACAACGATTTTAAATTTCCATGAAAACAATCCAATCTTATTTCGATCGGTTTTTTTTCATAAAATATTTATTCAATGTGGCATGATGGATTACGGAAATCTGTTAAGTAGTCAATGCTTCCCAATTCATTGAGTTTTTAGGAAATAAAGTACCATTATACGTGCAAGCATCCTTTGAATACGGTCTATGTTTTGATACATTATTAGATAACCATCGTTTCCTAATTACCTTAAGCTTTCAAGAAATTGATTGCTGATTTATTTACTTATTCCACGTTTCAACAAAATTGGACCATTACTAGCTGAATATTAGGTTTTAATTCTAGTTCACATTACCTACCAACTTAGATCTTGTATAGGCGTAAGCTAATACGTATTCATTTTGTCCATACATTAGGATCCCTCCATCAGAATTTGATCATGCATCAAACATGTGGTTCATAACAAGGCTAAACTCATCCCAATATTTTTTAAAATTGTCAAAGTCGTCTCCTCCTATCTACATCTCTACATCTATATGACCTCTCTCCCCTCTTCCATTCAGGTCAAACTTCACCTTTCCTTCTTAATTTGCTGCAGTTCAGAACAGTGTATATGTACTCGTAGAAAGGAAAAAAAAACCAACAAAATTCAGTAGGTATAATGTGAGTGAACACACATGTCGGACACTTCCCTAACGCTCAACCCCCGCGCCACCAAATTGCCAAAATGGTAATGTGCAAGGTTAAGTCTAACCTAGCTAACTGGTGCTCGTCTCCCTCTCAAATGTGCTCATGCAGATGAACCTTCCTTATATTACACTGTTAGCTAATATTTCCTTTTCAAGAACGCATTTGGTGTGATAGTTCTATGATTCTTCAGCTAATTGAGTGGAAGTTACTTGCTAGATCATTTTTTTGTGGGTCCAATGCATTAGTTTTAGTACGGTCAGAATAAAAATTAAGTTCACTAGATGAGTTGCTCGAATGATTATTGGCTTGATACACACTCAGAATCTAAGTTTTGTCCTGTAAATGGATAATTATATTGCATTGAAGTTTGAGAAGAATTTAAGTTGATAGACAGAATCAAAACTAGGCCCTTTGAACGGTCAAGTTGGCTTTGGCCAACTGTAAAATAAAAAATAATCTTAATTCAGTGTTAATTTTTTCCTTTCCTTAAAATCGTCATCCAGTTTTTTATTATTGTTTTCTAAATTAATCTTCATCCATTTTATACTACGTTCTTTCCGCTTCATTTTCAGCATTTGGTATCAACATATTTAATTCAACTCATTCAAGATTAGAGAAATTGAACCATGATATTAGATTCCAATCCATGTCATGGACTTCACTCTACTCTCAATTAAGAGGCCCAAAATATATTCAAATGAAGAGTAAGGAAGACGGTGGTACATCAAAAAGATATGGTCAACTAGGCTAAACTAATCTTGTACGCCCAGTACATACATTTATATTGTCAAAGTCGTCTCCTCCTATCCCATCTCTATCACTCACCCCTCTCATGTCAATCCCCAAACTCTTCCTCTTTGCTTCTATACAATTCTTCGTGTATTTAAAACTTTGTGTATAAACCAAAAAAGAAAAAATTGTAGGACCCTGACTTGTGGACAAATTTAAATCTTAATTTGGTGTTTGTGTTGTTCTTCCCTTCCACGTTGATCTTCTAATTGCTCAAAAATAAGTTCATGACAATATAATCAAGGGACTAAGTTTTGGTCCATATAATTAACCCAAAGACAGATTTACAAAAACAAAAGCCCAAAGGACATTACGATTTGGGTTGTCATGTTTGAGTGCTAATAAAGGAAAGTCCAAACAGTAGCAGCTGGTATACACAAAAGTCTACTTACCAAAAGAATATTGGCAACATGGACAAATGCCAAAGCTTGGGCATGCTAAGATAAGTAGGCTTATTAATATGTTATTAAAGTGATTAACCCTCAAATCTTGGCCACATTTTATGCAAAGTCTATACTTGAGTGGCCATTAGTGGGGAAAGGTGTGCTTTTTGACAAGAAAGCAAAGTCAAAATCCAACTCAGATGACTGTTATACACGTTCTCTTTTCCTTTGATGAAAGTCCCCCACGTCTTTGGCGACCAGCATGTCGGCATGCAATTCCCCACGTGATAAATGTTTGGAAAACTACTTGTTTTGTTGGTATGAAAAAGCAAACTTCTGGCTAACAGACACTAGCTAGTATTATTAGGAAGTCTGCATTAAGATAGACAACTCGCTAGAGATTAAGCTTAATTTGCCACATAGATTTAACCAATCAAGGCCCCAACAGTTGAAATGACATAAAAGGTAGTTTTTTTTTGGCAACACATAAAACAAGTAGTTGATGTAATGTAAAGCCTGCAAGTATTATTTATTTGTCATGTATATATTAAGTGGTCGCAAATCTACATGGATCCCACATCATCTAATGATGCATTTCCCCCCAACGTAGACGTACATGTACATTAATCATGTGGTGATGAAAATGGGTGGTCAAGATGCGTGCTAGTTCAAGTTGATAATCTTCCGACATACTAGAGGATATAAAAGTTGATATTCTTTCTATCACCTCATTTTAGATGGCAAACAGACCTCTTCATCCAACAACATTTCAGTAGGACTTAACAAGGAGAACCTAACTTTAGCAACCATCACCACCAAAGTAATCTAACATTAAAAGTAACATCATCTATTAACAACCCTGGCTGTCAGCAAATTTATTTTAAAAGAATTACTTGGCAAGGTACCTCATGTAGGTGAGACTTGAGGGGAGCTCATGATGAAGATAATCCTTAATAGGGAATATTTAATGTCCCATTATCTACCGTTTAGTGACATAAGCTAACCTCTTATGAAAGCGGTATAGTTACTTTGATAAAACAAACTATTTTGTAACCTAGTTTTTACCATAAAATATTCGTATTTATTTTCACATTTGTAAAATTACTTTATTTAGTAATGTACGTTAATGAAATTAGGTAGGAACGAAGTGTGCATGACGTTATGTTACTCAGTTACGCATCTACGTTACAAGTAACAAAGCGACCATTCTTCTATACCAAAAAAAAAAACTCCTTGTAATAGAGACCATTAGGTTTTCTAGAGCCAAGAGAAGAAAGAACACAACGGTCATTGTTAATGTAGTTATTGCCTTATTGTTGTCAGACCTCTTCCAAAATTTTGAACAGACCCGGCCACACACCCAGTTGCTTCGCCAGGTCCAGTTTGCCAAGTCCAGTTTAACCGGTTCGACAAGCTGGGTCAATACTGAACCCCGGGCAGAACCGGTGATTTGGCCAAGAACAGCCGACCAAGTCCGCTTGGACCTGGTTTTTTAAAACCTTTTAATCTCCCTATTAACATGCAGCTTAGTTGTCTACACTTCTATAAATTATTACTTACAACGTTTAAACAAAACAAAAACGTTGATCTTACCGCGATTAATGCAGTAAGAGCCTATGAAGCACAGATACTCTGAAACGAGAGCCGTAACCATATCGTAACAGTATCCCTGTTGGATACGCCTGCTTGCGTGTCCTACCTTTATATCAGACACCAACTATAAATCACTTTATTTAAATCTTTATTAAGTAATATAAATATTAGAAAAATACAACATCTCTTATAATTAAGCTTTTAATGCAAGGACTTACCCAAAATGTATCTAAATATACTTAAAACCTACGATTCTGGTACAACTATCTCCCTTGAATCGTATCCTGATTTTTTGAACATTGCCGTATCACCGCACTAGTATCGTATTGTATCGGTTTCCCATATCAGTATCCGTTCTTCCTTGGTAGGAGCTGAGTAACATTGTTTTTTTTTTTTGCACAGTGTTTATCGAAATTGAAGCAGACCATTGCCACAAGGAAGCATTTCTCGGTTCTAGCCCTTCTCGTAGCCAACACTTCAAAGCAAAGCTGCTGCTAGCCACCTCCCTTCCCAAGGTAAAAGGGGTGGGAGGGACAGAAAACTGCACACCACCACCAAGTTGCCAAATTGAACCCTCCTATGACTTAGCCAATCCAGGTCAGTCAGTCAGCTATTTTGCTTTGAAGAACTCCCATCCCCATCCCCATCCCCATTTTACAAAGTCCATCTTTGACCTTTCCCTATCAATACACTCCTCTTACTTTGCTGTGTCTTCTTCGCGTGCAATCCTCCTCCCTCCTTCCACCCCATCTCATATAAAACACCTCTCCACCTCTCTCTCAAGTCTCAAAGTCTCACCCACCTCATCATCCCCCACCTCCTCCTCTTCTTCCCTCCTATCTCAAGAAACTAAATCAAACCAACTTCCTTTCCTTCTCAATCTCCTCAACTCTTTCTTGTTGTCATCTTGGTGCTTGCTTACTTCTTCTTTGCTTCCAATGGATGAGATTGATATACCAACCTTCTTCATCTGCCCCATCTCCTTGGAGATCATGAAGGACCCGGTGACAGTGTCCACCGGCATCACCTACGATCGAGTGAGCATCGAGCAGTGGATTTTCTCCAACAAGAGCCACTCCTGCCCGGTCACCAAGCTTCCCTTGTCGTCGGATGCGTCGGACCTCACTCCGAACCATACGCTCCGCCGCCTCATCCAGAGCTGGTGCATCATCAACGCTGCCAATGGTGTCGAGCGCATCCCGACCCCGAAGCCGCCTGTCGATAAGGCGCACATCGCCCGCCTCGTGGAGGAGGCGCAGAAGGGCACCACTCCTCAGTCATTGATGACTTCATTGCACAAGTTCAAGACCATTGGAATGGAGAGTGAGAGAAACAAGAGATGCATGGAAGCAGCTGGAGTGGCCTACTTTCTTGCTTCAATCATCAAGAAAAGCTACAAGTCAATGGAAGATGAAAGCATTGAGGCTGGTGATGAAGCAATTATTGTTCTCTCCTCAATGCAGGTCACAGAAGAAGGCCTAAGAGATCTTATAGAAAAGGACCCTGAATTTGTTATCACATTAACAAAAGTACTAAGGATGGGAAACTATCAGACGAGAGCCTATGCCGCAATCCTGCTGAAATCGTTCTTCGAAGTAATCGATCCCGCCCAATTGATTGGGATGAAGGCAGAAATCTTTGTTGATGTTGTTCACATGCTAAGGGATACGATCTCCAATCAGGCCACCAAAGCTGCATTGCAGATTTTGATTGAATTATGCCCATGGGGAAGGAATAGGATCAAGGCTGTCAAGGCCGACGCAGTCTCCGTCTTGGTTGAGCTGATTCTAGAGGTACCTGAGAAAAGGGTCTGTGAGATGGCCCTGGTGGTGCTAGACCATCTTTGTGGGTGTGCCGAGGGGAGGGCCGAGCTGCTCCATCATGCTGCTGGGCTCGCCGTGGTATCGAAGAAAGTTCTCCGAGTTTCGTCTCTGGCGACGGAGCGTGCCGTGAGGATCCTGTCGTCCGTTGCTAGGTTCTCGGCCACTGCGGCCATGCTACATGAAATGCTGCAGGTGGGGGTAGTCTCTAAGTTGTGCTTGGTGCTTCAAGTTGATTGCAGCAACAAGGCCAAGCAGAAGGCCAAGGAGATTCTGGAGTTGCACTCTCGGACTTGGAAGAACTCCCATTGTGTTCCTCTACATTTTCTTACTTCATATCCAAGCCCCCACTGACATCTTTTTTCTCTTTTTGTGGTGTACATTTATTTGCAAAATACACAAATATCTTCTGATGGGGCATGAAATGATGTCCCTAGTGATGATTGATCATGTAATGGAAATGTTGTTCTGATACATTTGATGCATTGAAATTTTGAGTACAATCAATGTCAATTCTAAACATGTTCCCGACACAAATGCTTTCCTTGATTCCATTTTCTCGATCAAGTGATTATTATCAACATTCCAATTATGTGAACAGTGAACACATATGCACTACAAACTTCTTGCAGTCTGTTCCTCGTAACATCAGATGTATATTTCCCCCTCGCCCCCTCCAAACTCTTCACTTCTATTACGTATACAAACTCATAGACCTATATGATCATTGGTTAAAATCTAATTTGAGTCACATATATATATATATATATATATATGGAGATTGCACAAAATTTCATGGAATATTGTCAGTGAATTCTACATAACTCTTATTATCAGAGCTTCTAAAGCTGAAAATAGAAACAGAAAAAATAATAGCAAATGTACGTTGCCACTTCATATAACCGCAACTGATTTTATGAGATTTTATTCTGTTAGTTTGGCAGGTATGGAAGCTGTTCATCTGACTGCTCATTGTCATCACCGGCCAAAATAGGAAAGTGAGCAAACTATAATAAAATAAATTCCAAATTTTCTTGAGAGATGTTCAAGACAATGAACAGCTAGCCAGTTTCTATCAGATGGGTGGTACATTGAATAAAGGAAATATGCAACTTCTTTTACTGATAAGAGGTTGAGAGGTGCCTCCAAGAAGAGGTAGAAGCTCCAGGCATTGACCTTACTTTATTTTCCGTGATAAAAGAAAAAAAATCAAACCAACTGTATTTAAAAGCTTGATTTGGTCAATAATGAACAATATTAAGTGGGATTTTAACACCTCATTGCTCAAGTGCCAACCCCATATGATCACAGTTGACCAAATTAGGAAAATAATATTTATACATCAGTTTTTCATTCAATGACGCTGTAGGAAAACTAATGTAGGGTTATAGCTATCCACCAAATTATCAACGACTGTGATATTCCAAAACCATGTGCCTAAGGGACCACATGACATTAGTGCTGCTGCACTTCATGGCAATCTTGCTTCATCTTCTTCTGCCCAACAAATCTATGGATAGAACTCAGAAGTTTCACGTGAAACCTCATTACTGTATTGAATACAACGCTGCTTCTGGTCCCTCCTCTGTGGTAGATTCACTTGCCGCAGTACTGTCTTGAATGCTGAGACATATAACTCCAGTCATGACGCAACCTTCACCAGCTCCATTTGTTATTTGATTCCAATGATCCATGAAATTATCAGCTCCTTGTTTTGGATGTGGGAGTAATTGCAGATTGAAAATCCGTTTTACACTTCACAATCCTATTCCATATAATACTCTACTTCCCACCATGTGATGAATTAGTAATTGCAGATTGGTTTAGTTGCAGTACCCTTCATGAATAACTTAACAATGAATGATATATAACGGCGTTTATTTTTCCAAAGCTTGAAGTCACGAATGATTACTCCTCCCAAGGAGGAAAATGGATGGTGCAACAATATACATAGACCACATTAATAGCTTCATAAATGAGGAGGGGCAAGACACCGACTAGGAGTCCATTGCCCCGTCAATGGGATGGCTCTCCAAACTAGGAGTTAGCTTACTATTTCAGAAGCTTCCCTCTGCAGACCATGTGAGTTCCCATGTTCTTGTGATATGGGTCTCGCACACCCACAGTCCAAGCCATTCTTCTTGTAGACTTTTCTTTTTCTTGCTTTAATTGTTATAGACTTTCCAAGTTAATTAACGCAGAATTAGGGTATAGCTTGCGTTTTCAGCCCTTCTATTTGCCTTTCTCCATATCACACCCTATTTGATGTTCAACTTATTGATACGGTTCCACAATCTCAATGCTGGTCAAACCTAAAGGATGAAACGAAAAGATTCCAGGCATTCTTATATGGAAATTTCTCTTTTTTAATATCCATTTTTATGTTGAAATACTATTTTCTTTTTTCTTTGCACTTGGATCATATTCCTTTTTCATTTTTCTCTTAGATTTTCACTTTGGTCATATTCAAAGCACCAGTTTTCATCTACCTATTAGAAATAATTTAGGTGTTCAAGAACCATGTAATTGACAATTATTTTATGATTCAGTCCTGCTCTTGAGCCAGATGTATGACACTTGAATATAGAATAAGTATCCCAAAGCCATAATATTTTACACTTCAGGTCGTCTCTACTACTATTTGTACCCAATTAAAAAGTCATCTCTAATGTAGAAGCTTTTTTATTATTTTTAGTGACACTCTTCTTGATGCATGAAGATGGAAGAAAGGAGCACCACATGAGGAACACCATTTTTCAACTCTGGCCTGATGGATAATAGAGGGATGGGCAGGGCTAGTTAGCTGTTGGTTGGCTGTCCCCATGGCCCCCAAGGAATTGTTCAAATAAGGAGACTTCTTCCAGTAAATCTAACTGGGCCAACTGGATCCGTACTGATTTGAATGAGGAGATCAGAGAAGGAAGAAAGTTCACCAGAATCTGCCAATCCATCAAATTCAAACATTTTGATCAAGCGACTTCTAAAAATTCTAGTGACAGATGATGGCTGGATACTTGTCTCCGAATCGAGTTGCATGGGCCCATATGGTTTCGAAGCTCGTAGCCACAGGCATGGACTTCCATGATCTTTGGGAAATCCTTGAAAGGAGAAAAGTGTAAGCGGGCCAATATAGGCTTCAAGCTCAAACTTGACTTGCTCAGCCATGATGGACCAGCTCATGCCTTCAGATACTCCCTCTGTCTTGTTTTAATAGCTCCATCCAATTCACTGAGCAGATGGAGCATCTAATATATACGACTGTGTTTTTTAACAGGACAGAGGGAGTATAACGTATAAGCAAAATATTTTCTTACTGTTTGAATAAGAATCTGGTGAGCTAGATGAGCAACTAAATATTGGAGCACACATGATGGTCCAATGTACATGTGGTTGGTGGCATTGAAAGAAAAACATCTACTCCCTCCGGTCTATCTTAATAGATGCAATTGATTTTAGTTCATTTTGAAGATCAATTGCATCTATTTAAAAAAGACCGGAGGGAGTAATTTGGAAGCTCACCAAGTTTCATGGAGTACGCGTAGCGGGTCCCACTTCTTTATCTACATTATAACCATTTAAAAAGTCACTATTTTCGGTGGGTGAAGGAAGAGTAGTTCATACTTCGGATCCACAGCTGAAATTGCAATGAAACTCTTTTCTTGGATCAAGTGGGGGAAATACAAGAGTCAATCGAGAAACAAATGCCGTTGCTTTAGAAGAACAGGAAACCTTCTAGCAATTTGACTAAGGCACAAGGATGATATGGAGCTTGATATCAGCTTCACATGACTTTATCTTGCGGTGTGAGAAGCTGATTATCTTTAAATCGATGAAACTTGGTGGGCCTTCAAATTAGAGAATTATCTTTCAATCGCCACTGACCACGTGTAAATTGGAGCGTCGTGTGATGTTTACATGAAATATACATTGAGTTGTTCATCTAGCTCATGAGATGATTTCTCATTGTGATGTTTTCCATGAAATATATGCATTGCTAACCCATTTTATAACCGTTTAACCTATTGAGAAACACGGGCATAGGCTTAAATTAGAAACCAAGCCAAAATTAGCTTGATCTAAGCTCCACGGCCAAGCCTGAAACTGAGCCTAGCCACGACAAGCTGAAACTAAACTCAGCAGCACAGCTCGTTAGCGACCCTACCTCTAGAAATAAGTACCTTAATTACATGAGCTTATTAGTTATCAACTAATCATCACCTCAAGGGCTGAGCCCACGATAGATGGACAATTACAACAGTGGTCTAGCATGTCAAGAACATAGATATACAAAGTTTAATGCCTTCATTAAAATACATGACTTTTCTTGCTTGTCGACATCTCAGTCAAACGCTGAATTAAGCATTCTTTAGCTATGAGTAGTGACAAAATCAGAGCGAAACTTCTTCAAGAACATCACATCAGAACTGTTGAATAATCGGCATGGATAGCTACAGCGAGCCGCCCTATTTCAGTATAGGCACGAGATGACGGAGCTATGTTCTAGACCACGAACCACATAAGTTTTCCACTTAAAACAAACAATCTAGGAAAAGTTTAGGGCCGCCTATGTGTCTATTTCTAAGTTAGAGATCCAAAGTCTAATGGCCACCCGGAGAAAAGAGAGAGAACTTCCCTTCCGGGCATAGATAGTGTGTCTTGGAGGCAGATTTTATGGTGTAATGTCGCTTTTTAGGCGTTTTTAGAAAAAATCCTGTATGAAATGCAACTATTTTAAAAAAATAATTTTTACTTAAAAACGGGTGCCAAAGGTGCGGAGATTTTTTAAAAAGAAAAATAATATTTAGGGGCCGTTTGGGGCGTGATTATTGTAAAGATATTGGATATTTATTGTAGCATCCATGTGGATTTTTACATCCAGCTGACAGCTGGATATATAAAATATCCAGATGCTACAGTGTAGCAAATCGGGATGTTTTGCTTTTAATCACGCCCCAAACGGCCCCTTATACATTAATTTTTCATGATGTAGATGTATGTCAGCCTTGTAGGAAAACTGCTCCAGGGCTATCACTATCTTTCTAAAAGACCATTTTGGGCGTGATTAAAAGTACAACATCACAGGGGCCGTTTGGGGCGTGATAAAAACCAAACATCCACCGGTTTTTATCACGCCCCAAACGGCCCCTAAATAAGCGACTTTTATGCGTTAGTAAGATGATGGGTGAAATTAATTGTATTTGTCCACCTCAATTTTTGGAATTTCTTCGCTCATGCCCCTCCCCCTTTTTGTCCCTTCCCCTCGCCAGCACCGCCTCGCCAGTCCGCCGTCCAGCAGGTCGTCGTCGGAGTCGAAGCTGGGGAAGATGAAGTGCTTATTCTGATTCGGTCTGTTTCCGCTCCATCCGACGGATTGCAGTAGCTGATTTCGAAGTCGCTGCTCGAATTTTCCGGCAGCCAGCTTCGTGGAAATGGAGGAGTACTTGCAGCACATGAAGAATCTGCCATATGAACGGTAAAATCCCTCATTCTTCGCTTTCACATCTTCTTTCTAGTAGCTCAAATCTCTTTGCTGGCAAACTGATCGAGTTTTTCTTTTTTTCCGTTTTGCGTTTGGCATTTGCAGATTTTGAAGAGCAATCCGCCAGCTTCTCTGTCGAGGAGGAGAAGCAACGGAGCGCAATTCAGAGCATGGAAAAATACCTTAATTCAGGTTCATTGTCTCCCCTCTCTTAACCTCTATATGCTATTTTCCACATTTTTCTTGACTTGGAGTGAGACATAGCCAAGCCATTTTTCATCCAGTGTATGGAATTTGGTGGTAGTGTCAATAAAGAGGACTCGCTGCTATTTTATTTTTTGGAATGGCGCATTTGATGCTGAAATGCACCATTGGAACTAGCACCACTGTCCATTTTTCACAATTTTTATTACCTTTTTTTTCCATCTTTCTATAATGCAGGATGTATTTTTTTCTGGTTTTAACATACTGATGATGTTGGCTACGATCGCACTGTGTTCTTTTTATTGACAGTGAAATCTGAGACGGAGAGTCTCGAACAGAGTATAGTTTCGATGCACAAAGAGAAACCTCAAGTAATCTGCGATGTGGCGGAGAAGACCATGAAAATTGCGAGTCTGGAAGCCGAATCAACGACTCTTTCTCAGGTTCTGCTTAGCCCCATACCGTCATTTGTAAAAAAGGTATACAAGAGTCTTAGGAACATAGTTCAGCTAAGTTTAGGCAGGAATAATGAGCTCTGGACTAATACAGTTGAATGATGCAATTGCACTAACAGGAAAAACTAAAGGCTGGTTTCGAATTGCCACACAAAAACCCAAATCAGCCTATTAACATGGAGACTGCTATAATTAATATAGAAAAAAAAATATTTGACATAGACAAGCAGCAGGGAAAATTCATGCCAACAACTATACACTTCATCATGAACCTCAAACAAAGCAGATGGCATTTCTTTTATTGCATTTACTTAGAAAGGAAATGCCACATCCCAAATGAGGTTACAAACTATTTATTTGTAATGAAAAAAATGCAACACCAAAAGAAAGAAGGCAACATCCCAAAGTCTTCAACTAAACTGAGATAGATGGACTAGTTGAAATGTAAGTCTTCAAATAAACAAGGCCAAGCCCGTGTAACGCTATATTAGAAATACTACCCCAAAATTCCACCACAGTACAATCTTCATGCAAGCCTTCTTTTTTGTTAAAACCCTATATTTCACACAAGATTTTAGTTTACAGAATTTGAGTCGTAGATTTTTTAATAGATAGTTGATGAATGACTAAAATCAATGCCTTTGGATTACATAATGAAGTTAAAATTCAATCCTAATTTAAGGGTAAAAGCGTCACAAGAGCCATTTATTTTTTTTCTAAAATCTGCCACATCCAAACAAGTTTTAGGGGGTGGTTTTTGACAAAAGCGCTTTCCGAGTGGGCGTTCCCATACAGATCACGATTTTGCTTTTCGTTAACAAAAGCGATTTTGTTAAAAAGCCGCTTTTTAAAAAAGCAAAAGCAGTTGCCAAACGGTACCATAATGTTGTATGTGAAAGGCTTAGTAACCCAAGCTATGTTAAAATAGGGAAGGCCGGGCTTTTTGACAAGGTTCCGGCATTCTACAAACTCTTATACTTCCCAACAATGTTGGATAACTACAAGGAACTTTTTTTATCTATTGAAGAAAGCATGGATATTGTTGAAGATGATTTCAATGTTACAGTGGAACAATTAAAAAGAATGACGATCGTGGAAGAGTAAAAAGTTTTGAGTTGTCTGTTTTATAGACATGTACTTGATTCAGCATTTGGTGCTTTTTAAATGGTTGAGTGGGTTTCTTGTACTCTTTGTTTCAATCTTTTGTGCCCTTCTCTTGCACTAATAGTGTTTTTTCATTTACTAAAAAAAACCTATTAAACATCCACTATTTGAATCCAAAATAAACTTGTGCTCGCTAGATATGAACTTGAATAGCCTTTTCTTTTACTGTAAAGATTAGCAAGAGCTTGAATTAAAGCATCATCTTCTCTTAGAAGGGCGTGTGTGGTCTTCGGAGTGCTTGATTTGCTCTTATCAAACGATATATTTCCAACAAAAATAATAAAAGGTCTTTTAGAATATAGAATGGCATATCACAGCTCGCTTGAGATAATTGTTAGCAATTTAATTTTTTCCGATGCAATTGTTAACAACTTAGAAGATCTCATGAAGTGCGACAAGCAAGAGTTAGCGTTTTGTAAATACCTTAAATTATGTTGTAAATATTTATTCTATTGTACCTTGAAACCATTCAAAAATACAATTACACTTTTTATCTATCATCTTTACCGTTTAATCCATCATCGTCAAGATTCATGTAGCCTGCCTTTGAAAAATTGGTAACTGCTAAATTAATCTTTCCTCCTTTCTTCAAAGAAATTCTATGTGATTGTGGCTTATACATCTCTATGTACTATGTTAGCAACCAATGTACTATAGTCACAACTTACGGACTCTTGTTGCCCCATCTCTAAAGCATACCATTAAATTAGCATGCGTAGTGCCTTATGCACCATGGCATGCACAAAAGCAGCGCGAGCAAACGATCAAATCGAGATCTGACACCGAGCATCTTTTGATTCGAAAACAAAAAAGCAGATCCTGATTGCACATTCTAGCAACAGGAATTACGGACCTCATTATACAACAAAAATGTTAAGAAGATAGCTTACAAAAGAATTTTCCATCTGGTGATTGCACTCTAGGAACTAAACCATAATCGTCATGGCATTAAGATTTTAGGAATCAAGAAGTTGCAATCGAATTCTACTGTACACTTAATCTACCTTTTGCAAATATTAACAAAACCATGTCATGAAAAAAAATACTACTAGTTTTTTCAGCTGAATGAACAGTTTGCATGTAGTACCCTAAAGCATTTCCTAAAAAAATAAGAAATCCGCCTTCCGATATAATTCAAAAATTGACCCATTCGTAATATAAGGAGGAAACAGAGGCTCCAACAATCTATGATACAAAAAACCTTTTAAAACCCATACACCCTTTTTTAAACATACACTAGCCCTTCAGAAACCCCACAATCCAATGCCAATGTTGGAAATTTGAGATCATCCAGTTCTAAATCAAGTTCAGGTAAAATATTGGATTCAAGAACATGAGAGAAGAGAATAATAAGGGATTGACAGAGAAAAAGAAGAAGCAGTTGAAAAACATATATATCTATGTGACTAATGCCGGTAGTGATGGAGCAAACCAGCAGAACAGAGCAGAGAAGCGCAGACCATCATCAAATGGATTCTCGGGATATATAGCTTATATGAAGTTAATTCAATTTGTGGATGTTGGATCTTTATCTAACGGCTATAAGGAACTTACCTACCCACTAATTTGATACCCACCTTCGGATTGGAATTTAACAACCCAAAAGATTGGCCTCATACTTCTTATATGAGACCGATCTTATGTAAACCGTTCTCTCTCTCTCTCTCTCTCTCTCTCTCTCTATATATATATATATATATATATATATATATAATTTAACTTGTCTCATGCAGCTTGCATGAATCCGAGTAATCTTGAACAATCTGACGGTTACAAGAGTGGGTGATGGATTCACGCTCACCAACCCCCACTGATTTAACACCCGCCATCCTATCAAAATTCGACAAATAATGATTGGCTCATGTAAGCTCCATAAGACAAGTCTCATGTTAACCGGATTCTCTCTCTCTCTCTCTCTCTATATATATATATAGGAAAATTTTAAATGAGATCGCTCTCATTTGATTCAAGTAATAGCCGTTGGATCTTGATCTAACGAATACAAAACGTGAGTGATCGGTCATACTCACTTACCACTAATTTGATACACTGTCGAATTAGAATCCAACAGCCCAAAAGATTATTATCATGCCCCTTATATGAGAATGATCTCATTATATTATAAATATGGGATCGTTCTCATATAAGGGCATGAGAATATTTTTTTAGTGGTTGGATTCCAATCCAACTGTGGATATCAAATCAATGGGTAAGTAAGTGTGAACTATCACTCACCGTTGTAGTTGTGTGATCAAGATTCAACGACTGTAAGTTGAACTGGCCGTATATAAACTAAATGAGTACAATCTCATTTAAACTTTTTCAATAATATACATACATTGTGGAAAGAAACCGGTTTACATGAGATCGTTTTGATATAAGGGTCATAAGAACAGTCTTTTGGGTCGTTGGATTCTGATCCGACGGTAGGTATCAAATTAGTGGGTGCACTAACCCTTGTAGCTGTCAGATCAAGATCAAACGGTTATCACCTGAATGGGCCTCATAAACGGTTATCCCGTTGAGCAGGGACGAAAGTCAGCCTTAGTGATCCAACGGTGCCAAGTGGAAGGGCCATCGCTCAACGGATAAAAGTTACTCTAGGGATAACAGGCTGATCTTCCCCAAGAGTTCACATCAACGGGAAGGTTTGGCACCTCCATGTCGGCTCTTTGCCACCTGGGCCTGTAGTATGATCCAAGGGTTGGGCTATTCGCCCATTAAAGCGGTATGTGAGAGGACCTTTCCCTAGTACGAGATGAGAGGACCAGGAAGGATGCACCTCTGGTGTACCAGTTATCGTGCCCACGGTAAACGCTAGCTAGCCAAGTGCGGAGATTTTAGGGCGAAGAACGAAGACAAATGAGAGCGATCCTTTGTGGAAAATTAAGGTTTTAGGGCTTCAGATGGAAAGATCCCGAGAATCTATTTGATGATGATCTGCGCTTTTATTGCTTTGTTCCGCTAGTTTGCTCTATCACTGCTGGCAGTATTCACACAGGTATATATGCTTCTCAGCTGCTGCTTCTTCTTCTCTCTCAATCCCTTGTTATTCTCTTCTCTCATGTTCTTGAATCCAATATTTTACCTGAACTTGAATTAGAACTGGATGATCTCAAATTTCCAACATTGGCATTAGATTGTGGGGTTTCAGAAGGGCTAGTGTATGTTTAAAAAAGGATATATTGGGGTTTCAAAAGGTTTTTTGTATTATAAATTGTTGGAGCCCCTGTTTCCTCTTTATATTGCGACTGGGTCAGTTTTCGAATTATATCGGAAGGCGGATTTCTTATTTTTTTAGGAAATGCTTTAGGGTACTACATGCAAGCTGTTCATTTAGCTGAAAAAAACTAGTGGTATTATTTTTCATGACAAGATTTTGTTAATATTTGCAGAAGGCGACATTCATAGATTAAGTGTGCTGTAGAATTCGAATACAACTTCTTGATTCCTAAAATCTTCATGCCATGACGATTATGGTTTAGTTCCTAGAGTGCAATCCTCATATGGAAACTTCTTTTGTAAGTCATCTTCTTAACATTTTTTGTTGTATAATGAGGTCTGTAATTCTTGTTGCTAGAATGTGCAGTCAGGATCTGTTTTTTTTTTCGGATCAAAAGATGCAAATTAACATGTGAAGCCTTTCAATTTCTTCAGTGCTGGTTATAATTTAGGTTATGTCTATCACATAGTTCAAGTTTTTTATTTCCATCTCTATGCATGTTATTTTTACCTTTAATCTTATGCTATCTTTCGCCAACAGCTGGGATAAGGCGTATGAATGATGATGATGAATCTTATGCTATCTTTTTTTTTGTTGACTTTGGTAATATACTGAAGACTAAAGAACTTAGAGGACATGCAACTCAATGTCAAGATCGTTCTACAGGCGATGTAGTTGTCAGGATTCGAACTCAAGAGGGCAGAGATGATCGCTTTTACTCTCAGTCACACATACTGAAAAAGTGCAAATATTTTGCTGATCGCCTCTCTGAGGAGTGGCCAACATGTCAAAATATTAGATTCGCGGAACTGTGTTGAACTCTATTGCGAAGAGCCAGATTTCAATCACCATCTTAATGTTCTCCGGCTCCTTTGTCTTCAAGATCACTCGCTGCCTGATAATCATTTTGGTGTCAGGAATGCACTTGGGATTCTTCGAGTGTCAATCCATCTTGGGTGTCCTCATATCATTCAAGCATGTGTCAATTACTTGGAAGCTGTTCCATGGGAAGAAACTGAAGAGGAAGAAGTTCTAAGAGTCGTCCCATCCTTGGGGTCAGTGGCTGAGCGAATCCTCGCCCGTCTCTATCCAGTGGATTCTGTAGCTATAGTTAGAATCTTTATTGCTGCTCTCCATTTAGCCACATCATCATCCCCATCTGCAGTGAAAGAACTAAAATCATCTGCCCAAGAGCAGTTAGAGTATATTCTAACAGAGGATGATGATGCTCCTTTATTGACGATAGACGATGGAATAAGATCAGAGGTAATTGCATGTGTGATGCCTGTATTGACAAGGTTTTATGACAACTTGCAATGTCTTTTAGATAGTAGTCTAGAGGTTTGCCATAGTAAGGAACAGGAGATGGTGCATGCTCTTTTATCTGATCTCTCATGGTCCTGTCAAATTCTTCTTAAATTGGAAATGATGAAGGAATTTGTTCACAGCTGGGTCGACTCCTCAGAAACAATAGTAACAGGTATAGAATGCTTGAACGCAAGTGGAGATGACATGCTTGAGGTGAAATTGAAAGTAATTGAGGTCAGTGCCAAAGTATTGGAGGCTGTTGGATATGGGAATGTTATTCTTCCAACAGAGAGGAGGCTTCATCTGGCTAAAGTTTGGCTTCAATTTATCAGGAAAACAAAGCCTCTGTTTGATGCAGTTAGCCCTGAGAATGACGATTGGATTTCAACTAAAATGGATGGAGAGCTTTGGCAGATAGTGGAATCTGCATTAGTTTCCATCGTGCTAGCATTGCCATCAGCAGACCAGGCTGAAATATTGACTGAGTGGTTGAGCTGTGATCATATAAGATATCCAGACCTTACAGAGGCATTTGAAATGTGGTGTTATAGATCCAAGGTTGCAAGGAGAAGGATGGCAGTTTTAGGAGGCGGTACAGTGGGTTGACATCCGGATGATATAGGTTTGTGCTATATGTTATCCTCATTACGTTGCCAAGTCCAACCATATCAGAAACCTTGTGGATTACCTGGAATAGCACATAAAGGAGGTGAGAAGGTCCTTAAAGTGGCCCTAATACTGAGATGGAGTGTGAGAACATTGAGCAGTTAGGAACAAAGAATATTGCCTTGATACAGCAAACTCTGCACACAGGTTACTATAATATTTGTTGTAATTCGCCACTTCAAAATCCGTTTTACTAATATCTGAAGATACCCATTCGAGCCTATGGATTTTGAGCACTTGTAGAAGTCACGGGTAAATGCTTCGACTTCTTTGTAAATTTATGTATCACTTGTGTGTTTGGCAAATTTGCAAGAATCAACTTTTTGTACAACAGTTGGCAAGGATATAGATGTAACTTCCAACTTCTTATGGGTTCCTTATCACATTCTGTTTTTGCCATTTACTTTAATGATTAGCTTTCGGCATACCACTGTTTATTTATTTAGGACAACCAGGTTTTCTTCTCAATCAAAGGTGATGATAAAAAGGTTGTTATAGTGTTATCAAGCGTTTGTAAAGATAATTGAAGAAGCATTTAAATTGCGATGCAGATAGATTTTTCGTTTTTGTTATAATTCCGTATGCACAATTCTCTAATCTCTATACCATATAGGATATTAATATTTGCATTGAGAACTTTATATTTACTGGAAAGGAGCTCATCAGTCCTGAGACACCAAAATAGAGTCATATTCATGATGGTCGTTTCTTGATTGTACAAGACCAGTTATACGGATTTGATCCATCATTATGCTTGTGATATGTTTGTTCGGGAATGCTTCTAAATAGCTAGCAGAAAACATTTGAAAGTGTCCCCGAGAGAACAGTGAATGGTGCTGATGCTGTGTGCTTCTCCAGGTCCACTTTTATATCATTAAAGTATACTATTGTAATAATTCTTAGAAAAGTCTTCATCAAGCTTGTTATAAGCAGCAGATTGTGGCAAGTTTCCATTTTTTTGCTTCATAAATCATCACTTTGCCCTAATTCGCAAGATGAATGTGGATTCACGGAATAATGAAACAGTATTGAATTCTCAAAAGTTTTGAATACATTTAGAATATACAGCACCTGTGAGGCTTTCTGCTTGCTATGATAAATTGTATTAAAAGTTTTGAATACAAATGAATCAATATGTGAAAAAAGAACGTGTCGATGAATCTCCAACTTTTAGCAAATGAAGTTTTCATCCGGCCAGCTTGAAGCAAATTTAGCATTGTCCTCTTCATTGCTCTTATTATCTCTTCTGCCAATGCTCTATGGAAAGATGTATATAACCATCAATATTATGAAGTTGGCCTTCAGATACGTTATAGAAACACACGTACTGGAATTCTAACCATTGTTTGCAAATGGTAACTTGCACTTAATAGTAAAAAAATAAAAAATGGCAGCTCATTCTGTGTCACGACACTCCTTTATATGGCGTGACAAAATGCCCACATATTCCAAGGGTTTCACAATCATAAAGGAAACCTCTTTGCACAGGTCGAGAACGAGGTGCACACAACCTTTGCTTCTCCAAAAATGTCTTAAAGTTTGATTCCGTTCATCAGTAATGGGAATTGTTAATGGAAAATTTTATCTATTCTTCTATATCTCAACTGTAATACACTTCTTTTGAGTTTTACATTGAAAAAGAATTGGATGAGTAGTTCACCACCCCACCCCAGTACATGGTCAGTAGGTTTATGGACATTGAACATCCACCGCCTGTGTATACGGTGGGTGGGCTGGCTGGAGCATGGAGTGGTGAACTACTCATCCAAAGGAATTATCCTCTTCATTGCCTACGGTTGAACTTAAAAATTTGAAAGGAAAAGGAAAACCCTAAAGATCCAGACCAGAGCAGAAAATCCAATATAAGAATGGGACAAAACGTATGGTAAAGAAAAGTTTATAAATTTTAATTGCAAGAATGCTACTGTAACTTTTGACATTTATTTGCCATTTCACACTATCAAGCAATAATCCAGCTGTCCTAGAAAGAATTCTCCGAAACAAGCTTCAGCTTGGAATCAAATTTACCAGGACCATCCACCTGAGCGCCCCCAAATTTCGAGGCCATGGTGATATGTGTTGTCATATAATTTTAAGGAGTGACAAAAAAAGGATAATTGTAGTCCGTAGCCATATTTACATCAACAACCAAAGCTGGCTAAAAATATCAAAATAAAGGAAAAAAAAACAGGCGACCAACCATGAGATCCTAGTTATCATTTGGGCCCTATATTTTAATCTCTCAAGGATTGCCGTAGAAAAGAAATGCATCCAGTGCATCATTCAATCCCTAGGGATCATCTGGTCCCCATGCTTCATCCCTCAACGTTTGCCTCTGGTGTATCCGGTTCCTTCTCTCATTCTCTTGTTTCTTTAGCTCATTAGCACCAAAACCAGTTGGAAGCTTTCGCCCCATCCCTTGAGCGATAAGACGCTGAGCAGTCCTAGCTGATGTCTTTGGCCTTGGATATGGAGGCTCTAGGTCTGCACATTACCCCGATTCATTAGAACGATTATTGCCAATTATAGCATATCATAATCATAATCATAATCAATTAGCGCCTTTTCCCAACTATTTGGGGTCGACGACACGGATCTTACTCCTCCATTCCAGCCTGTTTTGGGCTACCTCTTTTGTAAGAGATAGTAAAATCAAATCCTTTCTTATCAACTCCATCCAAGTTCTCTTAGGTCTCCCTCTCCCTCTTTTAGCATCGTTTACCTGTATCCCTTCTAATCTTCTCACAAGAGCATCTAAAGGTCTTCTTTGCATATGCCCATACCAACGCAACCTACATTCCCTCAGCTTCTCCCCTAAAGGCGCTACTCCTAGGCTCTCACGAATATATTCATTTCTAATCCTATCTCTCCTAGTTATCCCACTCATCCACCTTAACATTCTCATTTCGGCTACATTCAACTTATCTATATGACTCCTCTTTGGTGCCCAACACTCCGCTCCATAGAGTATTGCAGGCCTAATGGCCGTCCTATAGAACTTGCCTTTTAAGTCTTTTTGGAACCCGCTTATCACACAACACTCCTGAGGCTGCCCTCCACTTTACCCACCCCGCATTTATCCTATGCACCACATCACTATCATACAACAATTATAGCATATCATACAACAAGAAAAAAACAAATGCCTAGGACAGAATTATTGAGCCGAAAAATAGAGAAGGCTTGAGGTCTATGGTCATCCATATGGAGGCTCTAGGTCTGTGCGTTAAGCCCATTCATTAGAATGATTATAAAAATGGCATAAAAAAGGCTGATGACTAAGGAAGCATTGTTGAGCCAAACTGAATAGAAAAGTCAGTAACTGTGTCGAGCCATGTAAGTGTAGAAGCACAAGTCTTAATTAGTGTAAATACAAAAAGTTATGAAGGAATACCTTTCTTAGATAGTGAGCTCAAGATATCATCATTTTCATCCAAAATATGTACATGGAACGGAAAAGTAATGCTGCTTTGAGCTTCGTGAGCTGCATGCAAAACCATGGTCACATTATAGAGCTTCAGAAATAGAAGAGGAGTATATTAAGGATGCCTACTAGGAAGACTAATCCATTGCAGACCCAGGTGCAGCTGCAACATGGGCTACTACACTAAGAAGCCCACACCCAAGTTGAGCACGTTGGATGACATCCCGAGGCTTTTCCTCTGGTTTAGTGGCTAACCAGGACAAGCTTTGCTCTGCGGCCTAGGCTCTTAGGCCTCTATTTGTATTATTTGACCAACCATAAAAGGAAGCAAAAACAGAAAATATACCAATATTTAAAATTAGACTAGCCATAATGCAAAGACATCAAACCAGAGCAGTAGTCATGATTGTAATCATCCAAGCTACTACGAAATGGACTATACCATTACTTGTCCAAATTGATTGGAATAATATATATCGTGGAGGGATTTGACATTCAAATTGATTGAAAAAGCACTTCTTGATTAAGAGAACTTAGCCCCATTGGCCCTTTTGCATTATTCCTAATAAAAAAATTGCATGCGTTTAGTGAACCCAAAATGAGGATTTTCATTGAAAAACACCAATCAGATTCCACTTTCAGTTTTCTACTGCCAATCAGATTCCCTCTCCATACTCATATCCCCTAATCAGATTCCTTCTCGAAACCCATACACTCTTGAACATAACACATCTAGACTCGTTCTCCAAGCCTCTAAATCCTCTCTTGTATTGCAGTCTTCAAATTGAAGGATATTTCAGGTAACAAACTCTTAATTGTCCATTCCACCCCTGAACTTTTGATAATTGTATAGGTTATTTGATTAAATATAAAGATTTTTCTTTTTATTCATACATGGAGTTGAGAGGAGGTTTGGATTTATTCCACAACCGAATTATACTAAGTAGACCGGATCGTATTTATGGTAAATTTGTGAAGTACTAAGTGGGCCCCACTAGCACACGTATCTAGCATTATTGCGAGTGTTACTCTTATATTAATTAAAGTGAATTTGTAACTAACGAGGACCCTAAAGGAGTAGTAAGAAATAGATTGGACGTCTTAGTGGACCAATGTGAAGTCAAACAGTCCATAAACCTATCAACCAGAGTCCATTGGGTACCAGCACTGGGCGGTGACTGGAACTACCTTAATAAGCCGGTTGAACTGCTAATAAAGATGTGATTAAGCGCTTACTCTCCTATTACGAACCTTAAAGAAAAGGAGGAGGCTCGAGAAAAGAGAAGAGGCTCCAACACAAATAATTAGTACTTGAAGAAATTTGCATCAATCAAGATCCGCAAACCATCTTATATCCACATGGACCCATGATTAGATTCGACTGTTATTCAATTATGGTGATGATGCTGTGAAGCGAGTGGTTCACAAGGGCACGACGCTCATGGGTCATCATGATAGGAAGTTCATAAAGAAAGGGAATTGAGACTATAATACAAATCTCATTGTTTTCAATGAAGCATATGTACTAAATTTTATAGGCTTAAAAACCATTCAACTAGAAATCCAATCTAATAAAGGAAACTAATTTATATCCTACCTTAAATAAAACATATCACTAAAAAATTTCATAATTCTTTGACATTGCTCTTGTTTTTTCTTCTTTGAGATCTTAAACTTCTTCATATCCAAACTTTGTTGTGCTTCTATCTCAGCAGCTACATATTCAAAACCCAACTCTCTTTGTAAAATCTTCCCACTAATTTATACTGGCTTTAGACCTACCTCATGACCTTGTTGACCCTAAAGGCATCTCCATCAAATTGTGTTAGGATCTGCAATTTGATTGGACTGTGTTAAATCAAACTTTCACACCATCTGCCATCTCAAGTCAATTAGAGATTTCAAAGCAATAAATTAGTTCATGTCCAATTGAAGAAGTTTTTTTTTCTAACATATGGTGATTGCCAGTGATCATTCACAACAGCGGGCAACTTTCAAGTAACCACTGTCAATTGGTGCTTGCATAGCAAGCCATTTATTTCCCTCAATATTTTTATAACAGGGTAGTGCTCTACATTTTATATTTTCTTCCTCTATCGAATCCAATGTAGCATTTAACACTAATTGAACAACATATTAGTGACATAGAAATCTAATCGCTTGTATGATGTTTCTACTTTCCTCAATAGAACTGCTCACTCGACCACTCATCAATATTTTCTTTTTTTTTTCTAACACGACTTCATCAATATTACTCAACGCCTGAAGTATATTAACCATTAAAGACTGAAAAACATTTTTTATTTATTTTAGCCCTCATACTCTCAACTCTATTAGTGGACTTGTTGCAAAAATCCATACAAATGACCATCGAGCTCCAACAAATTGCTTCTTATTTGTCTATAACCATGTAAAATGACACTATTTCAACACATCTTGAAAGTCCTTGTACTCGATGCCCAACATGCGTATTAAATTTTCTTATTTCGTTTTTATTGTTAAAAATACACCTGCACGCCACCACTGCAAAAATTTAACTGCCTGAGTATCAAATGTTTTATGAAATTTCCTCATTACACCTATATAAATTTACAACAAGTAAAGAATATTTTTCAAACAGAGGGAAAACCTCCGTTTGCTTTCACTGGTGCCTTTTCTCTCTTATCACAAAGAGTGAAGGTACCTCATTAACATTAACAAGAACTTAAAATTCTATAACGCCCATACATATTTTCTCTTCTTCTACAGAGAGACGTAGCAAAATAAGTGAAGAAAGATTTGTAGGTCGATGTCATGCCAATTATGGGAAAACTTGAGAGACCATATTTATTTATTTATTTATAGGTGCACTCTATCAGAAACACATGTAGAAAAAAAATGATAGGCAAACCGATAATGGATGAACGAAAACTAAAATTGTTAATGCATAGGAGTCCTTATCCTTCTTACATAGCAAACATTTCCACTCTTTAATTTGTTTCATCAACTCTTGCTTGACACTGCTGACTTCTTATATGTGTATAATAACCCTCTTATCAAATTTCAGATCCTAAAGGAACTTGGATTGAAATGCCTTTAGGGTAAAAAAGGTCATGTCATTTAGACCAATGATTATGAAAATAAATGAGAAAATTCTACTAAAAGAAAACCTTCTAGTTTTGAATATGTTGCAATTGGGTTAAAAGGTCAACAAAATGCGGGTATGAAGAAGTTGAAGATCTAGAAGAAATCAAAATAGAGCAGTGTCAAAGAATAAGTAGATTTCTTTAATTAAATGTTTTATCCAAGGTAGGATATAAGATTGGATTCCTAAAATTGAATGGTTGTTAAGCCCATATATTATAGTACGTATGCTTAGGGGTGCCACTTGGGTCAGGTTTTTGCCCGACCCAACCCTAACCAGGCCTCATTTGCCGATTCTAAGTTTTCTTACACAATATCCGATTCCCGTTCTTGGTTGTTAACAAGACCCGATAGATATGGGTGATTTATAATTTTGTAAAGGCAAAGTTTCTCTTTCATTGCCATTTTTTTTCAAAAAAGTACTGTTAACAGTTTTGGTTTATGTCAAAATGTGCTGGACCTGGTTACAATGGCCTCACTTTGAAACCTATCCGGTAAAATAGTTCCTGGCCGAGATGGGTAGTGTCCATTTCGGGGTTGTCTTTTACGGAGTGGTTCCAAGTCTTAAGAAATTGGACCCATGGCAGGCCACAGACAAGTCTTGGTTTCGTTAATTTAAATGGTTGAGGTTGGGTTGTTTAAAACCCAGTGGCATCCCTACATACGCTTCATAAAAGCAATGAGAATTAAGTTAAGTCTTTAGTTTAAGTTATCTTTCACCCGTTTCTTTATAAACATAATGATGCCCCAAAAGCCCCCGTGTGAACCCCTCTAGGTTGTGTATTATTCTTGTGAGCTTCTAACATAACGATCCATATTTTTAAACTTTAATTTCACGATTTTAGTGACCAATTGGTTGAAACCTATTTGTACAAGTTACTTCGTTGTTTACAAAGTGAATTATATTGTCATAAGCATGTTTCAAAGTGAAATTACAAAAACATGTTTCACATATAGGTAGAGATTGGCACATTATTTACTATATTGTGTCATTAGTGTCTATGATTATAAAAAACCTAAAATTAGTGCTTTTACCTTAAAAAATATATTATTTAATGCGGAAAAAATTTCTCAGCATGAATATCCACTGTAACTATGCAAGTAATCAGTTACAAAACTACATAAAATACAACCGATAAGAGATGAAGAAAAGAATTTCTTTTGGATATAATGATGCAAAGATTCCACACACTGAAATATATTTATTTTAGTCTATTGCACGTGTGTGAGAGAGTCTTAATGAGACACCATTTCTCACTTAATTTTTTGAACCCATTAATGGCTTCACATTCATACTTCAATTACAGCTTACTCCTAGGATTTTTATTCCCTTCATAAAAATTGGTTTCATGTTGTCAACCAGGTTTGGAAAATCACCCCTTTTCCCTTTAACTGTCTAGCCCTAGAGTATATTTTGTCAACTAAAACAAACTAGGTAGCAGTTTTCTCCAAATAAAGAACTAGGTTTCTACTAGCAGCTAACTGCCTATAAAGAGGGATCATTATCGTTGTTATCTATCAAGTCCATTTGTAAAGGTCAATGATACAGGTTCTACTACACCATATTGTTCTATCCAAGCCCATTTCCACAGGTAGCTAGTGTTCTCTAACTAATGGCTTCCAAGTCATCTTCGGGTAGTCTAACTTGACCAACCAACCGAAAAACCATATATATTTGACACTTAGTTAGGCTCGGCTGCAACAGGTCACTTAATGGGACTGCCTAGCATTAAGTCAAATTGACATCCTTGTATATTACAATAGCTGGAATTTCACAGCCCAATGTCCTCAATGACATCATCCCTTCTGGAACTAAGCTTGGCTGGCAGTATAACTCATACTGGTGGAGCCTGGCTATCTGTAGGCAGGGAAAGCAGAAAAATAATAGAAAAATGGTATAGAATAGCATGGATCACTAGCAGTGGAGCCACTTGAAAAGGCAGCATCTAAGTAACAGACTTTAGAGTCGAGCAGGTGGCTCACAAGAGAAATCCATGGTTACATGACAATAACTAACCTCCAATCTACTGAAGCAAAAGACTGAAAATAAACAAAACTATAATCATTGATTTCCATTGCTTCCAATGTACTGTACTATTAAGACCCTTACATTGAGTTCACGATCTGCAACCGCTTCCTAGTCTATCGTTTCATAACAAGATACATTAAGTAAATCAGAATCTTCGCGTACACTCTAGATGGTGAAAGACACAAGTGTAAATGACCATAGAGGCAACAGCTTCCCAGTCTAATGACAAGATACATAAGTAAATCATAATCTCCACATGCACTCTACATGGTGAAAAATGCAAGTGTAAATGACCATAGAGCTAGACAGTCAAGCAAACTACAGACAAATCTTAAGGAAACTAAGAACCTTACATCTAGAATTCCAGTTTATTAAGGAAACTAATCAGACCAAAGTATCATGCCTACAGTAGAAGATAAACCATCAAAAGAGTCTATTTAAACAAGGAAACCAATCGAGAAACCTTTAACCAAAACAATAATTGCCGAAGTAAAGAATCTCGAGTGGGTTCACTGCTAGTGAGCCGTGTTGCTCCATAACAGAAGGTTGGCAATATAAGAGTAAATTCTTCAGGAAACTTTATTAACATGCAAAGTATTCTTGCAAGAGATAGCCATACAACTGAAAAAACATTGTTAAGACATACGAGGAATTAGTTATGCATAAAAGCTTACCAACAGATGCCGACTTAAATACAGCAAGAGCAGTAGTATCATTTACCCAGCGTATGGCAACACCTCGATCCACATAGCTACTTAATATTTTCTCCAACTCTGTTGTTCGAGTCGTAGGTGGAAATCCAGAAAGAACAAGAACATGGCTAGTCCCATATAATGCTACATTGATGCACAAAAAAATAACATAATTTAAAAACAGCAAGTGTCAAATAATAACCATCAGATAAAGAGCATTTCTAGGGGGGAATCCACATAGCTACTTAATATTATTATCAAGCTAAATTATAACCTGACAAACATTTTTTTTTTCAAGAACATTTTTTTTTCAAGATACGACAAACATAATTTGCCAGCAAAAAAATTTCAATTGTTGTCAGTTCAATAGACAAAACTTACAATCAACTTACAATCTGTCATTGCAATAGATCTATTAGACTGTTGGTGTTTGTCTTCATCTTCACAGTTATCAGGAGCCGCACCATCAAGAATCTGATCACAATGAAGGCCATTTCTCTCATATAAAAATGCACCTCTCCCACGCCTTTTAGGTACTTGAATTTTCAGCTCTTCCAATGAAAGATTAGAGAGCTCTTCAGCTTCTTTTGAAGTGGTAGCATCATTTAGTTCACGATCTACAACAGCTTCCCAGTCTGGTTTCATGACAAGATATTTAAGTAGGTCAGAATCTCCACATGCACTCTAGATGGTGAAAACGCAAGTGTAAATGACCCCAGAGCTGGACCGTTAAGCAAACCACAGACAAATCTTAAGTCAACTATCATTGAGGATAATGAGGCCAACAAAAGCCGTGGACTCTCATTGAAATATAACGTGTCACATTGCAGCTGCTGAGTGCCATAAGTAGATCAGAAATAAGCAAAGAGGAGAACTCATGCCATCAAAATCACAAATTTGTAATAGAACAAGATTGAATTTTTTCTTAAAATGCTTCAATATTCATTCAAAATTTTGAACCCATGTCACCAAGCCTACATATGTGTGATAGAACTCCGGCAAAAATTACACTGATACTCCCTTTGGGCAGTTTTAATAGATGCAATTAATTTTCAAAACAAAATGACCGGAGGGAGTACTTCAGTAATATATTCAGAATATTAGACAATACTTTCAACTGAAATATGGATGCCACTTTTTTTGCTATTAACAAATGCCCGTCAGTAATTACGTGGGCTTGTCTATTCATTATAATTGCAGGAGAAAACAAAAGCACATATCAAAATTACCATCGTCATCAGCAGAAGCCACAGTCTTGCCCTCCGGAACCCCCGTCTCCTCCAAATCACATCTCTCTCCGGCCCTAAAATCACCAAAACCTCATCTTCTCACACATATTTAACAAAAGATTCAAACTTAACCAAACATCAAAGTTCAGTAATGCGTATGATTTAACAAATCTACGTGATAATTGAAATAATAGCAAAACAAGATGACAATAGAAGAGAGGGATTTCTCACCGGGAACACGATGACGAGTCCGCAGGCGGCAGCCTAGGGCCCGACGAGGAGGACCGGAGCCTGACGAGGAGAGCGCGGCTCTCAAGCTCGTCAGCCTTGATGGAGAATCCGCGGCCACGGTAGAGACTGGCCAGGTCGGTGAGCGCATAGGCTAGCCGGAGGTTCGGCGACGGCGAGGCCTGGTTCTCCAGCACCGCCACGACCGACTCGAGCACGGACATGGCGCCATCCACGTCGCCGCCGTCGACAAGCTCCTCGACTCGGCCGCTCCAGTTCGCCGCCGACTCGACCGGCTCCTCCGCCATGACCGCCCGCTTCGTCCGCTCCGATCGATCGAAGGTTCGGAAAAAAGAGATGTGATACGTTAAACTGCGAATTGCGCGGCCCACTGGAGATTGGCCCAGGCCCATTCAACTTCTTGCTGGGTCTGGAAATGAACTTGGGCGGATGCCTAATACTCCCTCCTCGTTTTAATAGCGCCATCTGAAAAACATTTGATTTTTATTAGACGGTGAAAACACCAACCAATGGGGAGAGAACACGTTCAAAATCCACTTAAGACCATATAGAGCATCTAAAACAGGATGGAAGGGAGTAGTAAGTAACAACAGTAATGGGGGCACCTCTATTTTTGAATTGTGGGTGATTTAAGCATACAAAGCATACACATTGAATATTCGGCAAATCGGCGACACGATGCATTATTTGAATGTTTACCGACAATGCTCAAATAATCGGAAGCATATGGTTCCTTGAATTTTTTGAATAATTATGTTGCCCTTTATTGTTTGGATCTTTTCCCTTCACTTGTTATTGCTTACATCTAATATTGCATAAATTTTATATTTTCTGTTAGTAGTTATATAGCCATGAGATCCACGTACGATAGCTCATTGGTCTACTCAATATTTGCACATTCGTCGGAACGAAGCCATATGGGCCTATATTTCTTCTTTGTGAAAACCACCATAATTTGCCTGTGCCACAGCCGTTAATAAACATCTATATATACTTGTCTATTTAGAGAGAGGCAGCGAGTATGAATGAATGAATGAAGAATAAACTAAAGCATCTAATTGCCCACGTAGTACATGAAAACAATGGCAGCAGCAAAGCACAACAACAGTCTTTTCGGTTGCATTAATTTACTGTATGAACAGAAACGCATGAGGGAGAGGAAGGATGGAATGTGACATGCACAAGTGCTCTTGAAAGAGCTCATGATTCTCTCAATCTATTTGGAGTACTTATATGTTCTGTCCAGCGTTAGGGCTTGTCCATACTTTTCCAGGCACTGAAGCCACCTGAGAGAAATTAAAGGTACAAATGAACAGAAGATACTAAACATTGACAATATAAAATAGTACATAACTGACACAATATGATCAATATAGTAATCTTCAAACATGACACTTGAGGTTTTGATGTGATTGGATAGTGTTTCACCCATGTTGGTCACCTTCACTGATGGCTTTCACTGGGAAAAATCTCCAAACATGAAACAGTGCCCCCACCTTCTGGGTCCATGCAAGTTCTGACCAAGTGGGGCTTGGATTTGCAAGGAGAGTATAGTGGGTCTCTAGCAGGCTAGACAGCAAAATCAGTTGGGAAGGGACTCCAAGAGGTGTCACCTAACCCTTAGTGGTCTCCATCTCTTAACTTGTGAAATATCGTGACTCTTCTGTTGGGACTTTTATCTGTCAAATTGGGATACTGATGCTTCAAAGCGTCACATCCATTTCTTTTGTACATGCAAAGGTGGCAATGGTTGCTAGTCAAGGACATGTATAAGATAAGGTCAGTTCTATCAGCTGGCATCAAAAGGTCAGGCTGTCAAGAGAAACAAATAGACGCAAACATTTGTTTGGATAGAATAATAGCTTCATTGTGTGAATGAATGATGTACTCAGGGCATGCCTTTTCATCTTTTGTTATAAACCATTCCATCAAAAGATGTTACACAGCCTTCAATTCTTCAAAATGATCAAGTTGGTGATGGAGAAACCCTAGCTGACTCCATTCAAATACCGTTGTTTACTGTGGATGACCTCTGACTGTTGGTATCTTTGGGTCAAACTATTTCAAACAAGTGGAAACTACTTTGGCAGATCATCATATCAGCCACTCTCACTTAGTGAGGAGTACTCATGTATTAAATTCATCACATGTTAACAATATGAAATCACAATCATAAGAAAGTGCTAAAAAAGATGGAGTTATATGGTCCTTCCTTCTAAATCCTGATTGGTTAGGTCATCGACATCGATCGAGCATTTGAATCCCCCAACCCCACTTTCCTCTTCAGCTAGGTAATCTTCCATAAAGTGATGCTTATTGTTCCATGTAGCAAAAGAAATGTTATCTTTTACCTGTCCCAGTGAAATCCTAAAAATCTCTTATCACATTGGCTTCATTATTGAAGGAATATGCTAGGGATTTTAATTTGTACATTACACAGTTCAAGACTCAAGTCATTAATTTGAGCAATTTAGGGATTCTGAGAAAGCTGAACTTTTTCATTGTCAAAGAAGAGGGAGAAAAAGGTGACAAAGGCATCGTGCCCACCTTGACTAGAGTGGAAAATGAAAGTTCATTTTGGTGACACAAGTCAGTGAAGAAGATAGAGCCATTTTAGTACCCTTTTGTGATATTTGTAACCATTGTGTCATCCCCACCCAAAAAAGATCATGACTATCCCCTCCCCCCACAATGAGAAGAAATCATACAGTGCATCCGGCATGCCACATAGAAGTTGCACACATGTCGTGCGAGCCATCAATCTTATGTGCTCTCAGTGTGCACCAGAACGTGGAGATTGGCAGCTTTTAGCTCTTGTTACATGGTGGTACACCGGGCGCACTTAATCATGAGTCCACATTGAGTGACCAAAATTATTCAAATTCACACTGTGGGCCCCACTAAGGGCCCATTACGAAATGCATAAGAAAGGCGGCCCATTACGATAAAGGCGCCCGGGCAAATGGGTAATTGCCAGCCCAAAGGAGGATGCACTTCGCTATCCTTTTCCCTTCTTTTTAAATAGTGCCATTATCAATGGTAGGCCCCACCTGCATTGATTAGGAGAACTATAGGGACACAAATGTCATTTCACACCGAAATGCAATTATACGAGGTTGGCGTGTGGGCAGGTCCCGATTAGCCCGGGCAGCAACGAAACACGTGTCCCGAAAAAGACGGAACCCTGCCCGGGCTGCTCCCTCGGGCCCTCCTCCTATTGGCTGCCACTTTGACGCGAGCGACCATCGTGGGACCCGCTTTCCCGACCGGATCTTTGAGGGACACGTTGCGGCGTGACGGACCCCGGAGGGAAAGTTCAACGAACCTCACTATGTGGGCCCCGCTGTTCGCCTAACCGGACAGGAGATAAGGAATCCCTTACCACGCGTGGGACCTACCATGGATGGACGGTGGATGTTGAACTCTTAGGGTTTTACTTATTGGACGGTCCAGATTCGTTTGGTTGGAAAAATCAGCTGAAAAGGTGTGGCCTGGCTGTGGACACGTTTTTATGAATTTTTTGGTTGTGATTTTTTTATGATTTTTCACTTTGGAAGGAAAGTAAAATGAATATGGGGTGACATAAGATTGTAGTTGAGGATTAATTAATCAATTAATTAGGTGATTTGGGGCCCATAAGATTGTAGGGGGGTTGGAAATATCTTAGTGCTTACAAAATGAGGTAGGAGTGGCTGATTGGCTTTTTGTAAACGAGTAGGTTCTTCTCATTTTGCATGGTTATGAAGCTCCAAAGTCTGGTTCGAATGTGGAATGCCAAGATTTAAGTTGGAAGGGGCAGATCCACCAGGTGGGAGCCATCGATCATCAGGATCAACGGCACTCACATTTGCACTATGCGCTCGAGCAAAGGTCGTCATTCCTTATAGGCAGATCATTAAGTCTTGCACCTTCCTGTTAATTGTGTCTGGATGCAATTCAAAAATATACACCTGGTGCATTAGGAGCATTGATACCATTGGCCTGCATAACTAGTGTGATTTGATGAATCTGTTAGTTTGGCGTGGAGTAGGATTCACTGGGCTACAGTTCTTCAAATTAAGCAGAATATCTTGGATATATTAAAAGCATACATCCTCAACCAAACTTTTATTTAACCTCCTTTCGACAAAATTAATTTCTCTTAAAATTTCACGTCTGAAACCAATATTAAAAAGCCAAACATCATAGTCTGACAGGATTTGAGATTTCAAAGATAATCAGGAAAAACAAGATGGAGATAAAACAGAAGAGCTTGGATGTAGGGAAGAAGAGATGGACTAGGGGAAGTAAAGGATAACTGAGCTATTATTCAACTAATTATTTAATCATTCTCAATAAGTAAAAGAATAAATCCTCTTAAACTATCAGACCCCTTAATAACCCCCTTTAGGGGGGGTTATGATAAGAACCGCCGTGCGGGGTAACTGAGAAGAAAGTGGGGTTGGGGGATTCAAACGCTTATAAGATATATACTCATGATGGCAATCCAAGAACCAACTCAAAATATAAACCTTTTGTAATCAGCTGGCATACCAACAAGGCATAGATGCCTTACACATGTAATCTCTCCGTCTACATGTATACGTAACCAACAAAACATGCAAACAAGCTTTTGTGATCTGATATCCATGAATATGTCAGCAAGACATAGATGCCTTACGTGGTGTGGCCTGCGTCATAGCTCACGATAATTAGGGCAATGGACCGCGGCTGGGGCTGTGCCTGGCTATCCCTAGCCTGGACTGTTGCGCCACACTAGTCAAGGTGTCGGTGATGCCTGCTGAAGAACACATTTATGTGGTGGAACTGAAAGGGCCCCCAGAATCTTCTTTTCTTTTCGATATGGAACAACAACAAAATAAAGTGACATGCAAAAATGATTGAGATAAGCTTTAGCTTTAGTTTTTAATTTGTAAACTGCAAGGTTAAACTGCGTACTCTTTTCTAGACAATTTTGTGGCTCACAAGAGAAGCATTTTGACAGTAAACCTAATATTATATGGTGCAATGTATCTGACACGCTCTTTTTTAACTGGTAAACCATACAGAAAGAGTGATTATAACTAGGGATGGAACTTGGGTCGGGTTTTTACCCGACCCGACAAGACCCGGCCTTATTGGGCCGGTTCTAGGATTGCTTATGCAATACCCGGTTCCGGTTCCGGGTCTGAAAGAGGAACCGACCCATCGGGTCTGGTCGGGTCCGGGTTTTCATGTAAAACCCGGACCCGACCCGGGTATATGATAGATATATATATATCATATACTTGGACCCATATTTTTTTTATGAATATTTTTTTGGGCGAAAGTACTCATATCTCTTGATTTGAGTAGTTTGGATTTTTATAGATATATATTATTAATAAAAAAATTAAAGGAGTTAATAGTTTAATGTATATGACATTAAAAATATAAAAAAACTGGTACCGGGTCGGGGCGGGGCGGGTCCGGGTTTCAAGTTCTGGTACCGGGGCGGGTCCGGGTCCTTGAAACTGGACCCGTGGTGGGTCTGGGACGGTTCTGGGTTTGAAGAATTAAAATGGTTCCGGGGCCGGGTATGCCAATACCCGGCCCAAACCCGCCCGGTTCCATCCCTAATTATAACGTGGGTTTTTAAAAGCTCGGGAGAAGGTCACTTTAAAGAATATGCATAAATGGGAGAGATGGCTCTGTTGAACTTTACTCAAAGCATGCCACCAGATAAAGACAATTCAGGTCACTCTCTGGTAGCTATCCTCCATATTTTTATGAAATGCGGCAATCACGTTTAACTTTGTGGCTACTTTTGATTGTTTTAATAATTCAAGTAAATCCTGCTTTTCACCTAATCGAACCAGAACGTCTAAAAGCTTCCCTTCACGTACTGACATCTAACTTCTCCTTACTTTTAGATGGAGAGGCATTGGGATGCCTTAGGATTATACTTTGTGTTGTGCTTATACTTTCTTGAACAACCATGATCTTTTATCTTCTTTGCGTTCTTTTATGAAATATTCTTTCCGTCATATACATGGGAAGAAATATCAAGCAGTTCTTGGTACATTACTTTCAACTAATTACAATTATCGAAGAAACAAAATTAAAATTGGATTTCAAATGATTAAGAACTTGCGATACCACGTCAAAGCTTAAGATATTTAGCAAGTGAAGATGGGTAGAAGGTTTACTCGTTAATTTTCTACCATTCAGAGAATATCATTATAGTGATCACATTGAGCACTCTTTAATTAAGCATGTTTGATTCCTTCCTTGAGCCAGGTATAGTGTATACTCCTAGACTGAAAATCTTGTCTCGTTATCAACTTATGTTGTCTAAGGTTTTTTTTGGAAACATTATGTCGTGTAAGCTGCCATAGAATAACATTTTCCTTTTTACATGTTCCAAATCAAATCAAATACTCCATCCTATTATATCTCTTATTTGGTTTTTCAAAATGAACTAGTCCATTTAGAAAAACCAAATAAGACACTTGATATCGAACGGAGGGAGTATATGGGTGGGCTTCCTGGCTTGTCTATACACTATATTAGGGTAGGCAAGAAGCAAGCAATATGGCTCACACGCAGTTTCGTATTATGGTTCACTTCTTCGACAAAGATGGGGCTCCTCCTTCTGAAAACGACGGGAAAGTAGTAGCTGTTCAGTTTAGTCAGACGTTCATTGTTTTTTTTTATGTTTTCCGCAAAGTTAAGTCATGCATAACATAGTTTTCAATGATTCTCTATACCTGTGTATGTAACATATATGCATGAAAGGGCAATCACCTGAATTAGGATAAGAAACACTACTAAAAAAAATTTGTAGACGAATGAGTGCAGTTATGGGCGGCGCTGCTCACATTTTCAATAATTCAACTCCATCCTGTATTATCATGCATAATGTACTGACAAATGTTGGAACAATAGTTCCCTCAAAAGAATAAAAAAAAGAAAGAAGAAGAAGTAGTAGAATTCCTTGTTGAGGCTTGGGTTGTCGAGCTTTTCTTAAGAATTATTGGTCATTTATTGGCAAATTGGCAATTTGTTAATATGTATCTCAATACCAATTTCCTCTTAAGAATCTCAAATATTTTGGTAGTAAGGGAAATTACATTGATCACTCTTTATAACTATGGTGGAAGTTGGCTCTCAAAGTAAACACATAGGAAGCTTGTAAAATACCAAAAATACATCACAAATATATAAAAATGGATTAGAGAGATGTTGGGGCAAATCTGATTATGAAGTTTAATTAATTTGGGCTTAAGAGCAGTCAAACTAGTCGCTATACGTACTGGCGATCCATGTTTTTCATGAGCGATCGATCACATAGCTCTTGAGAAAAATCGAAAATCCAAAAATCATGGCCCGTCCGTAGCTTTTTATGATAAAAACTTCCAACAACAAATACACAAAGAAGGAAGTACGTGAAGTAGTTCTACACATGCTCGCAGTCAACCGCCTGCCGCACGCTTGATAGGATGGTGTACCGCCCGCGAGTAGGCATGGGCCTTGCCGCTTGTGCATGAAGCCCATCCTTGAGAGTATGCAACCTTTGTTGTACAAAACAAAGCAGGAGCCGTCAGATGTTGGATCTGAGGTCTCTCGGTGTCTGGCCCATACACTCATGTCGCGCATGTATTGGATCATCATAATTACTTATCCATTTCGTTTTCCTTTTTCCTTTTAATGGACCATTTGGCCTTCTTTTTTCTTTGTGATGGACCATTCCCCTTTCTTCTTTCCTTGAAAGATAATCCACTTGCCCAATCTTTAATGCAAAATTCACAAATATTTTCCTTCCTTTGCACTTTAATTTAATTTTGGATTAGACATGAAACAGATTACCTAGTTCCAAGTCCCAACTCCCATGAGACCACAAATGGTTGCAAAATGTGGGACCCACAACGGTTGCTGGCTCGAGACAGCCCTCCTAATTGTAATCAATGATAATTAATCGCATTATTTGACTATAATGAATCTGTGCATAATATGGGTTGTAGCTCCAACGCATAGTGGGACCCATGCTGTCGGCCGAGCCAGACTGGACCAGGCCGGTTCGGCCTGATCCATGATTGAATTGTTTAGACCGGGTTCTTGCAACCACTTGGAATCTCTGGGACCAGGTCCAGTCTGGCATTACATGGAGGCTAGGCTATTGCCCCTACAAGCTATGAGCCAAACATCTGGTATACATCATACACAAGTAGAAAGCGTAAACCTAACTTCTCAACCATATTGATCATGTGTCTCCTCTTTGTATAGTGTTGTGTGATTGCTCATCGCTTGTTGTAACTGTACCACTGGCACCACCTCTCTCACATGGGCCAACCATGTGCCACACGTGAACCCTAGCCTCGAAGTTGGTTGGCAAGGTGGCCCCCTCCAGTAAGATAAAAAAAATTATGCATCATGCTTGTGTTGAAGATATTTGTTTACCAAATAGAAATCGAAACTCTCCTATTGAGATTTTTTAGTTCATTGTGGATTCCCAATTCAGACAATTACTGTAGTACAGAGGGAGTATATATCAACAGACTAAGTTAGATACCAAAAAAGGCTCTAAACATCTTCCAAAAGGATCTTGAAATGGATTAGAGTACCAGATTGAAGGCATTATTTCACATAGAAGGGAAAATATGCTTGATGAAGGAAATTTTTAATTGAGGTAATTATTGAAGTAAAAGAATTATAGAGAAGTTTTTTGGTTTATATGTAGCTCTAATTTCAAAACTTGTTCTTAAAGCGTCAATTTGCCTTGGTATAATGGAAAGAAGAATTAAGTAACACCACCAATTAACTTGGACAAATTTTCTAAAAAAAAAGGAAAGAATCATTTAGCAAGTGATGTTGTTAGCATTTCTTTTGGTAAATTAATTCTGTATCTACTTGCTTTTGTCTGAATCCAATTCAACTATCCAGTGCAGGTTGTTCTTATTTTTATTACCTAAACCACGTATATAATGAAAATTTTGAAATATAAACCATGTTTATTATACGATATTTTCATTGTAATTATATTGTTTTCAAATCCCCTCCTATCCAATTTTTATACTTATTTAGCATAGATGTTTAATCGAAAATGTAATTTGTCAAGCTAATTTGCATTATAAAGAGGCAAATAGATGCATATATCATCCTCCTTTTACTATTTTTCTTAACCACATGTATAACGTCCTAATTAAATCTTCAAATGAAAACTAATTTCACTTCATTATGTTATTCTTATATTAATTTAAATAATTGGTGTAACTAACCGATTGAGAACATCAATAAACAAATAAAGCACATCAAAAGACAGGGATGTTAATTTGAAAATAGGCTTTCTTACATCCAAGGATATAAGGATTCAGACGGAAAGGATAGAGAATATTACAAATAATTAGGTGAAGAACGAGACATTAATTAGATATACTATATGCTATATTTGGGATTTTTCTTGTACCTCCAAATTCTCCCCATCCCTCAAGGTGCCACAGGCTCGACTCGTACGCAGGAGTGGCCTCTACCATCTCTGGATTGAAGGCGAGGTCGGTTGAAGTTTGCTAATAGAACATGACCTAAAATTTAAAGAAGTTAAAAAAATTAATGCTGTGTTAATAATAAGGAAATCATAATATTGGCACACGCTCTTGGAACATGTCTCTCGTAGAGGAATTGAGGTATGAGGAAGGGACATTGCATCTTGATTCTCTTTGCTTCCCACAGCTTCAAGGATGGAAAGTCCGATTAAAGCGTGTAATGGAGAAGATAATTCCCGGAATTTTCTTGCCTTCTCTAGGATTGATTAATCCATTTCCTTTGGCCTCGAAAGAACCTTTCATAGAAGAGAGGCTTGGTAATTGAAGGGTGTCAATTTTTTTTTATACAAGAGGAATTATTGAAACTGACTTGAGTGCATCCACAAAGATGTCAACTTCCCACCAATGTTTGAAAACTCAAGACTCAAATTCAACACCAAAACTAGCTAGACGAGCAGAGGCAACTCGGAGTTTTTGCTGAGTCAAAATGGAATCAGATAACCTATTGTAAAGATTTATAAAGAAAAGTTTGGTTAACTTACTAAATAATAAGAATAAAGTCATTTGATAAAAATGTAAATATTTGTACAAATATACATCGATTTTAATAAGTAGAAATACAATATGCCACATATGTATTATAGATCCTATATCTAGACAAACCACCCACGCAGTATCTGATTATCATGGGTCGAGTAACCAAATTTATTTAATTAGTAACCCGATTAGAGTCCTAGCTTTCCTAAATATCTGCCCCATAATGTTTCTCGTTGGTCCATAATAGTTGTTAAGAACCCATTAATGGTGAACCCCAACTGTCTAATGGATTGAATTTGGCAACCATAGTGTGGCCCCCCACCACCATTGCCAATCCAACTTTTTGATGAAGAAAATTAACTCACCCATCACCTCTACACTCAACACCTGTCTCAAGGGTCGTGGACCCCATTTCTAGTGGTTGGCTATGTTCCTTTGGCACTGTCCAAACGCTTTATCTTTGAAGCCAGCCAGCCAAAATATCAAGCTCCAACCACAAAAAGTAAGAATTACAAGTATAAATAATTAGCTAATTAGTGGTATCAGTAATTAATACATGGAGTACAAGACTCTAATAATCATGAAAAGACAAAAAACGGAAAATTTAATATGCATTCTTATGCATATGTCGAATTTGTGTTGAGGCGCGCAAGCTATCAGATCAAGATCGTACGCTTATAAGCAAGCAGGATTCAAGAGATCCTTCCCGTCCCTCTCGTGCGACGCCACGCGATTGAAAGAAAAAGGGGGGAGAGGCTCTCAAGAATAGGGAACAAACATTTCTCATCCCCTATTCCCCTTCGAGTAACCTTTTTGTGTGTGCTAAATTTGAGAGGTTTGGATGAAGACGTTGCCTCGTTTTTCATTTGTTTGCTTCTTCTGACAGGGGAAATAGAATAGAAGAGGGTTTACATCTCTCCCCTTCTCTCTCTCTCTCTGCTCTTCTGATCTCTCTCATCAAATGTGCCTGCACTAAATGATGATGAAATAAGGGGTCAAATCACTGCAAAACTCACCATCTTTTGATCCATCCCAGGTACTACTTCCAAAGAGAGCTCTGAAAGGGAGAGTAACAAGAGGATGTGAGAGAGGAGGCCTACACCCTCCCTCCCCCCCCCCCCCCCCCTCTACTACTCCCCCTCTCCACCTTCCCCACCTCCCAAGAGAAAAGTCAGGGGAGAAAAAGTGGTAAAAATGAAATTGGAAAGTGTGGATAATGGAAATGAAAGATGGGTATCTTTTGTTGAGTCTTTTTAACCACCACATGTCTTTACTCCTTTTCCTTTTCAGCTCAAGGAATTGGGTCTGACACAAAAGCCATGAGAACTGGAGTTCATTCTGCCAACTGAGAACTGAGAAGATCCACCATCAAATTAGGGTTTTGAGGCCTCTCTCTCTCTCTCTCTGTGTGACCAAAATCTTAGCACAGAGCACGTGTGGCTAAGAAGATCTCCTTCTCTGCTCATGCTCAGGTAATCAATCATGTGCCATATTCACCGTATGTCTCTATTAAATAAATAGAGCAAAGAGCTTTTCCTGCCACTCTATTTTGTATGTACTCTTTACCCTTTATAGACAACAAAATTCTAAGAAGTTCAGACATGAATTCCTCCATCAATCATCATCATCATCATGGATCTTCTTCTCCTTCTTTCAGAAATTCTCTGATGATATTTGACTTGTGGGTGTGATTTCAGCTGTACTATGAAGAAGCTTATGTGAGAAGGTGGACTGAGGCAGAGACCCAATTGATTGGAACTGGAGATTTTAGTGAGAGAATCCAAGAATTGGATTGTTAGATGGCTGGTTACTATCACGGAGGTTCAGAGATACAAGGTGAGGGGCTCCAGACACTCTACCTGATGAACCCTGGCTATGTCGGCTACTCGTCTGATGCTCTGGCGGGGGCGTCGGCGACCGGAGCTGGTAATATGGTCTTCTTGAATGCGGCTGGGAATCCGATACCTCCTGGGAATTTAAGCCACCTCCAACAGCAGAATTCGCCGTTTGTCGGATTCCCCTTGCAGGCAACGGTGGCCTCGTCGCCTCCTCCGCCTCAGGACATGAACCGCCCACCTGGGGGGCGGCACGATACCTCCGTCGTCCACGGCTTTGCCCCCCGCCTCCACTACAACCTCTGGACGTCCATGGATTCTTCCACCGGAGCATCTGTCCCTGCGGCCCACCAGGCAATTCAGGCGGAGGCCATCGCCTCCCAGTTCGGCCTGCGGAGGGGCGGAGGGCCGGCCCAGCAGCAGCAGGGACTGTCGCTGAGTTTGTCGCCGCAGCAGCCGGCCTACTCCAGCTACCGTTCTGGGAACGAGATTCCCGCGCCTCCGGCGGCTATTTCTCCGGGAAGTGGTGGTGGGGACGATGCGAGAGTATCGGGCTCCACCTCGTCAAATTCCGGCGTTTCGAACGGGATTGCCGGAATTCAGGGCGTCCTGATGGGGTCCAAGTACCTGAAGTCGGCGCAGGAGCTGCTGGAGGAGGTGGTGAACGTCGGTAATGGTATCAAAGATGAAAAGATGAAGGGAAGCAAGGCTCCGGCCAATGCGAACAACGATCAGGTGACGGCACCGGAGAATTCCGGTGGAGATCCAAGTGGGAAACAGAGCACGGAGCTGACCACGGCGGAGAGGCAAGAATTGCAGATGAAGAAGGCCAAGTTGGTGAACATGCTTGATGAGGTTTGGGTCTTTTTTATGAGAGAAATTGCAGCCAATTCATTTCTTCATTCTTCTCCTTCTTCTTCCTCTCCTCCTCTTCCTTGTTTCTATAATTAACTTACAAATTTTAGATGTGATTGAATTCAAGTAATTTAAAACAATTTTAAGATTTTTGATGTGATTGAATTGAAGTAATTTAGACGTTGTTTAAAGATTTTTGCTACTTCTAATTGGGTTTTATGCTTTGAGGCTAAAATATTTATCAAAATTAGTTGATTAAGTACAGATTAATCCCATGCAGTTGGAGAAGTTTGGGAGTGGATTATGTTTGCACAAAAGAATTAAGATAACGGTTTTCTTAATGGAACTTTTTGTTTGAACATATGTTTGGTAATTTAATTTGATGTCATTTTGTTTTTTCACAAAATGCTTAGTTCTATTACCAAGATTGCTAACTAATTATAGAAGTATATTCATTGGGAAAAGTTTACATGAGACAGGTCTCGCGCAAGCCGCATGAGCCGAGTCACCCGAGCTGTCGGATTTTGATCTGATAGCATTTGTGATTCACACCCATCTGCCCTGTGATTTGACCGTCACTATCCGATCGAAATCCGACGGCTTGAGGTGACTTTGGCTCAGCTTGCATGAGACCTGTAAATTGGCCTCAATTAACTTTTAAAGTTTCATCACTTGTTTAAATTAGATGTGATAATTCATAAAAAATATAACCGCTTACCTAGTTATTTAAGGAAGGTTTTACCTAGTATTGTTCTTGAGTAATTTTGTAAAAAAATAAATTTCGAAGATGAATAGCAAATTCTTATTTATATATCCTTCTTTATAGTCTAAACTTTTTTCTTAAAAGACCAAGCTATATATTCATCGTATATGTCATAATATCCCCACAATAATGTTGGTTAATTATATATCAATTTTTGTTTATACCCTAGTAAAAAAATTATATACACCATTATTCAACTTCTCGTCCATTTCCTCCACAGGTGGAGCAGAGGTACAGGCAGTATCACCAGCAGATGCAGATCGTGGTGGCGGCCTTCGAAGCCGCAGCTGGGCCACGGTCGGCGAGGACGTACACTTCGCTGGCGCTGCAGACCATCTCGAGGCAGTTCCGGTGTCTGAGGGACGCCATCACCGGACAGATAAAGGCGGCGAGGAGGAGTCTCGGAGAGGACGTAGAGGGGCAAGCCGCACAAGGCGGAGGCACTGGCGGAAGTAGTAGACTCCGGGCAGTGGAGCAGCAGATGAGGCAGCAGCGCGCGCTGCAGCAGCTCGGCATGATCCAGCCGCACGCCTGGCGGCCCCAGCGCGGCCTGCCGGAGCGCTCCGTCTCCGTCCTGCGGGCCTGGCTCTTTGAGCACTTCCTCCATCCGTACGTATACACACACTCTCCCTCCGTAGAATACACATCTTATGTGGGTCCACCCCGTGGGACCCACTTGCGTCATTGCATGGATGTGGGCCCCGCGTACCCCACGTAAAAAGTTCTGCTACGTGCATGGCATGGGGAAATTGCATGCAGTATTTCTTCCTTTGCATTGAGGATTAGGGTTTGGAAGGACTCTCAAACATTTCTTGTACTTACAAGAGACGTTATTAGGATTTAAGAACATATATAGAATGATTCCTTCATGCTCATTTTTTACAGTGTTTGGTTGCAGTTACCCAAAAGATTCAGACAAGCTCATGCTTGCCAAGCAGACTGGCCTAACTAGAAGCCAGGTAAAATTTGAGTTACAAACATAGATCATGACCTCCAATTAGTGACACTTTGCTTTACATGTCCAAGAATGTGATCATGCATGAGACTGCGATTGTGTGCTTGACTATTGTTTGATGTGAGTGCAGGTGTCTAACTGGTTCATAAACGCCCGGGTTCGGCTGTGGAAGCCAATGGTGGAAGAGATGTACACGGAGGAGGTGAAGGAGCAGGAGCGGAGTGGTGGTTCTGAGGGCAAGGTGGGTAAGAGTGAGGCCGGTGAAGAGCCAACTCCGAAGTCTACTTCTGTTGCACCTCCTCCTGAGAGCAACATCCCCTCCAATGTGGAGCACATGAACCACCTCAAGTCCAACATAGACTCTGATCACACAATGGGCCAACCTTCTTGCTTTGCCCTTCTCGGTGATTCATCGGATGCTCCGTCCGTTGCTTTCCACGGCGAGGAGGAGGAAATGGTGCAAGGGGGCTCCAAGAAGATGAAGAATGCTTTTCATGACCAATTCCACCATACTATCTCACTGATGGGAAGTGGTGGCATGGAGCTGAAGCCGAATGGAGTAGGGGGCGGTGACCACGAGCAATTCTGTGGTAGGCGGCCGAACGGGTTCTCTTTGATAGATGCATCCGGCGATCAGGGTGGTGGGGGATTTGGGGCCTACCAGAATTACATGGACCAATTTGCACCGAGGTTCACCGGCAATGGGGTCTCCCTCAGCCTCGGCCTCCCCCATTGTGAGAATGGCCTCTCCCTTGCCGTTGCCGGAGGGCCACCAAACTTCCTCTCCGGCCAGGGCATCCAAATGGGAAGGAGGATTGATCAAATTGAGAACGAGGAGAACGATTTCTGCAATATGGGTGCAACTTCATCAGCAGCAACTCAATCTGCCTCAGCCTTCGAGAACATCAACATTCAGAACAGGAAGCGCTTTGCTGCTCAATTACTACCAGATTTTGTGGTGTGAGAACTGACTCCTCAATCCTCATGTCATGCTCTATACCATTGCTTCATCTGATATCTTGATCTCTCTTTTAGCTGCTATCCTTTAGAAAGTGATTGATCCTTAGAGATACAGAAGTGAGGTCATAGGTAGGTATGTATAGCTTGTGATGATTCATAGTCATTGAAAATATACAACAAAGTGGGGGGTCATATACATATACAATATCTTATGTTAGTTTAAAGTCTATTATATATGTTAAAATAAATAAATAAATATAGGTTCATAGACTCTAGAATATGCATCTGAAGGAACCATTTGTAGACTTCACAAGGTAATGGAATTTATAAGAATAAGAATGTCTACTATTTCACACAATTAGTGGGGATCAATGGGTGAAGGACTAAAAAGTTAATCAGCGAAGTTGCTAATGGAGTGTTGTAACATGGGCTTATGATATTCATGTGTACCACTGGGGAAGTAATAACTGATCAACACATGTATGCTTTTGTATTGGTTTGTTCTGTACAAGCACATTCTTATTGTATATGGTCATCCTGCGATGGTTGCCAAAGTGAATCCAAATTTTTCGAAGTTTGCAACAGTAGTAATTTGATTTACTTCATATTACGAGTAACTTTTTATTCACATCACTTAACAAGATGCCTTTTTTCACCGACATAATTCAAATCCTTACTTTTGTCCCTTGTATTTTCATTAGAGCAATAGTAATCTTCACTAATCTGGTGAACTTACTTCCCTGAAATCCATAACAGAAGCTACTGTACATCCAAGTAGTAACGTAGAAGCAAGGGAAGGGATATGTAGTAATGAATTAGCCATAACTATATGGTGATGCTTGTATTTTTGCCATTAAACTAGATTACACTTGATTGTATCTAATTGTTAACTAGCGGAATCCAAGTATACACATGGAGCTTCTTTTGATTATGCGAACGCATCAACTACTAAGAAATAGCATTGACAGCCTCCACCTGTGTCAACCTAGCAAATATAAAAGCATGATTCACATCAATTACTTGTCTCTTGTCTTCAACTTCATCTCATCAGTGTAGCCAGTTAGCTAAACAATGCTGATCCCCGTCGGGCGAAGCCGTATACACAGACTGCACCATAATGGATGCACTGACGGCCTTCCATGACCAACGGTTATGCTCCCTCCGTCCTTAATCAAGAAAAAGAAAACAAAAAGATGCATGTTCATCTTAAAAATAAGATATGGAACTTGATTTTAGAGAACTAGGCCTCGGTTTAGTCACCCTTAGACTTTCTTCTTATGCACTCTTGCATAGAAGACATCTTTAAATATTGACAACTGCTTCGGAATAAACTGCACTACATAAATGGCACTCTCCCGTTATATTTTTGTCCTGGCTGTCCATGTATTTCATGTTATAAAGAAGTTTTTCGTACAGTGACGTTGCAGTTGAAGCTGCTGTTTCATGGATCAGCTGTAATAGAACTCGCATTATAAGAGGCAATCATTCAAAGTGATTGCAACACAAGAGGATGGGGAATGGGAGGATTGTGATTGATGGGATGATGTAGATCATTGGACTGTTTAGTGCGCTTTTCAAGCAAGTGATGGTAACGCATTGTCATGAGAGGGGCACTTTCATATACTTTCCAGACTTGTTGTGGACTCTGGACTCCCCAGTTTGGCAAGCTTGGACTCTCTCAAGTCTCATCCCATGAAAATGACTGTCCTCGTCAAACCTTCATTCTTTTCTCCAATTCCCTTGGATTCCCTACTTCGTCTCAGGTGTCTAGATAATTGTGATGATCCATATCACCTGTAGTACTGCACTTGATAGTTGATGGCCATGCTATCACTCTGAATGCCCTTACTTGTTATTGTACATTTTAAATTGGCTCAAGTTGGTCTAGAATATGTGATTCTTCAAATTTTCCTCTGTTTGTATGGATTGGAGTTGGACATCAACGGATATTTGGATTTTCAGGCGTCTCAATAAGACGCTGACTGGTGCATGTCTGACTCGCTGAACTCTTCGAATGCTTTAGGCATAAATGTCTGAACGGGCATGTATCATAAGTTGCTATCGGAAAAGACCTGGTTGGTGATTTCAAACAAGCAGGAATAACCTAACTTCGTCATGTAGGTTATGGCTATGCTACACCTGATAGAACTTAATACAAAAGACTTAGACATACCTGTAGCCATTAGAAACGAACGTTCAATGGAGTCTCTGCTAATCGTCTTCTGAACCGCGTGTTTCTGGTTTAGAACTTGGCTAAGAGCAATCTTACTTGAGACACCGTATTAGGATGGCTAATGGTGTATTTATAACTAAACCAGGACACCACTGTAAAGAACCCTAGAATCCTGACCGTCCATCCATAGGTCATCCAATGGTTCAGATCTACCACTCAAAACCACAACTTAATGGGTATTCTGACTCAGGCCCATTACCCAGACAGTTCTAAAAGCCCAAAACACTGTCAATTGAGATAGTTGGGCCACTTTATGTTTTATTACAAAAACAAGCTCAACATTCTCCCACTTGGCACAACTTCTCAATTGAGCCATATAAAGAAGAAAATCTCCCATTTTGCTCAATTAAACTAACCAAGTGGGTAATGGGAAACTTTAATAATGACTTTCGTATGCACATACAAAAAGTCATAACCATACAAAATACCCTTCGAACTGTATGTGGTAACTTTATACTCAATCAAAATGTCATAATCGCATGAATCAAGGCGGTTATGTCCTCAAAGGAGAACATTCCCTTCAATGTATCACAGTGCAATTGAGTGCTATATGTGGCAAAATATTTCATGAGTGAATGCATGCTCCCACTCATTTTGCAAATATTGTCTCATACTTTAAGTGCACTGAAAAATAAGACACACCGCGAGAAAAGAAACTGAAACTGCTATGATAAATGAGTAAAGTCCAGAAGTACATAAGCAAAATCAAATGCACGATGAGCTAATAAGACCCATATGATCCACATGACTCTTAAACAGAGAAGGGGGCAAACCCTTAGTCATTGGATCAGCAACCATAAGCTCAGTGCCTATATGCTCAATAACAACTGTCCCTACTTTAACACGATCCCGAACAACAAGATACTTGATGTCAATGTGCTTACTTCGACTTCCACTCTTGTTGTTCTTCGTGAAGAACACAGCAACACTATTATCACAGAACATCTTTAACGGCCTACATATGGAATCCATAATAGCAAGTCCTGTGATAAGATTCATCAGCCAAGTAGCATGTGACGTGCCCTCATAACAAGCAACAAACTCTGCCTCCATAGTCGATGACACTGTAAGGGTTTGCTTAATACTTTTCCAAGAGACAGCACCGCCTGCCAAAAGGAAAATATAACCCGATGTCGACTTTTTCGAGTCAACACAACCAGCAAAGTCTGCATCTGTATATCCAACCAGTTCCAAATGATCAAAATGTCTGTATGTAAGCATGTAATCCTTCGTTTCTTGTAGATACCTCATAACCTTCTTTGCAGCTCTCCAATGATCCATCCCTGGATTTTTCTGGTATCTACCCAACATTCCCATAGCAAAGGCAATATCAGGTCTTGTACAGACCTCCAAGTACATCATACTACCAACTGCCGATGCATAAGGAATTTCCTTCATGCTTTCCAATTCCAAAGAATTCTTTGGACATTGGAACAAGCCAAATTTGTCACCCTTCACAATAGGGGCTGCACTAGGTGAGCAGTTTTCCATGTTAAACCGTTTCAGAACTTTATTGATATAGGCCTGTTGAGACAACCCAAGGATTCTTCTGGATCTATCACGATAGATCTCAATCCTTATGACACAGGATGTCTCTCCTAAATCTTTCATGTCAAAGTTCTGAAAAAGAAACTGCCTAGTCTCATGCAACATCCCTAAGTCACTGCTTGCAAGTAGAATGTCATCAACATACAAGACCAGAAATGTGTAACGGCTCCCACTAACCTTAAGGTATATGTATTGATCAACAATGTTCTCCTTAAAACCAAATGAAGTAATAACATCGTTGAACTTCAAATACCACTGTCGGGAGGCCTGTTTCAGTCCGTATATTGACTTCTTGAGTCTACAAACCAGATGACTACCTTTATCTGAGGTGAAACCTTCAGGCTGAGTCATATATACCTCCTCCTTAAGATCCCCATTCAAAAACGCCGTCTTGACATCCATTTGATGTAACTCCAAGTCAAAATGAGCTGCAAGGGCCAAAATAACTCTCAATGAATCCTTCGTAGAAACTGGAGAGAAGGTTTCATTATAGTAAACACCATCTTTCTGAAGAAAACATTTGGCTACAAGTCGGGCCTTATATCTGTTAATGTTACCAGATGGATCTAATTTAGTCTTATAGACCCATTTGCAACCAAGAGCCCTGGCGCCCTGCGGTAACGCTATTAGATCCCAGACTTGATTATCAGCCATAGATTTCATCTCGTCCTACATGGCATCATACCATTTGCTAGAGTTACTTCCTGACATGGCCTGTGAATATGTAAGAGGATCTTGAATGGGCCCAACATTCTCGTCAGACTCTTGGAGGTATACAACATAGTCAGAAGGGAGTGCAGGTTTCCTTACTCTTGAGGATCGTCGAAGTCCTATTTCATCAACAGGCGGAGGGGCCTGTGCAATAGGAACTTCAGCAACTTGATCCGGAGGTGAGAGTAGAGGGTGGATAGGCTGTTCTGGAATCACCATAGGTGATACAGCATCGATCCTCCACCAAAAGTGGGTAAAATAACTGGAACCCGAATTTCCTCAAACACAATGTGTTGAGGAGAAATACTCCCACTTAAGTTGCCATACTCAAGAAAATGTGCATTCCGTGCTTCGACTACTGTAGGGGTGTGAGATGGACAATAAAACCTATAACCCTTAAACCTTTCTGCATAGCCAATGAAAAAACCACTGACAGTTTTAGGGTCAAGCTTCTTCTCAAGTGGATTATACACCCTAACCTCAATAGGACAACCCCAAATGTGCACATGATCTAAACTAGGTTTCCATCCATTCCATAGCTTAAAGGGTGTTTTAGGAATGGCTTTAGATGGAACTCGATTTAAAATGTACACGGCTGTCTTTAAGGCTTCACTGCACATTTTGAGAGGAAGAGAGGAGTTACTAATCATACTCCTCACTATATCCATCAAAGTACGATTCCTCCTTTCAGCAACACCATTTTGTTGTGGTGTGCCTGGTACTGTGTATTGTGCAACAATACCATGTTCCTTCAGGAATTGCGCAAATGGTCTAGGTTTTTGTCCACTCTCTGTGTACCTGCCATAGTATTCCCCTCCTCTGTCTGATCGAACAATTTTGATACTCAATCCAGATTGTTTCTCTACCTCTGCCTTATAAGTCTTGAAAGCATCAAATGCTTCAGACTTTTCATTTAAGAGATAAAGATACATGTATCGTGTATGATCATCTATAAAGGTAATGAAATACCTTTGACCATTCAGACAGGGAGTACTAAATGGTCCACAGATATCAGTGTGTATAGTGCCTAATTTCTCATCATGCCTCTTAGCACCCTTAGAAGACCTGTTAGTCTGCTTTCCCTTTATGCAGTCTATACATGTCTCAAGATCAGTAAAGTCAAGAGTTTTTAAAACTCCTTCTTTTACTAATCGCTTTAAGCGGTCCATGGAGATATGCCCCAAACGCCTGTGCCATAACATAGAGGAGTTCTTTTTAATAACATTTCCTTGCACAGACATCATAAATTGTTCAAAGGAAACATGCAAAGAGAGTCTATATAGTCCATCAATCAAAGAACCAGAACCAATGGTGACTGAATCTTTAAGAATCAGAAATGAGGAATTCATAAACTGAAAATTAAAGCCATGAGGTACTAGTCTTGATACAAAAACTAAGTTTTTAGAAAAACTTGGAATATAGAAAACTCTTTCTAAATCTAAGGTGTATCTTGTATGGAGAACAAGTCTATATGTCCCCACACCTTCAACCTTCGAACACATCTTATTTCCAGAATAGATGTTGTGCTCCCCATCATTTGGTTTCCTTAGATTGAGAAACCCCTGCATGACAGTAGAAACATGGATTGTAGAACCGGAGTCAATCCACCATGTGTTATTATGATGAGAATCAACATAATTAGATTCATAACACACTAAAGACATGAAATTACCTCCTTTCTTGGCAAGCCACTTCTGATACTTAGGGCAACCTTTCTTCATGTGTCCTGTCTTCTTGCAGAAAAAGTATTTGGTTTCCTTGGTGACACCATTAGACTTTATTGGCACACCTTTACCAGCTTTCTTCTTAGGAGCACCATGATTTACCTTCTTTTGTCCTGTATGAGAAACTAGATGGGCACTTTCTAGCTTCTCTTTCTTAAGTCTCCCCTCTTCCTGTACACACATACTCAGAAGGTCATTAACTGACCACTGAGTGTTATGTGTGTTATAAGAGATCTTGAATGGCCCATATTTTATAGGCATGGAGTTCAGAATGAAGTGGACCAAAAAAGTGTCATCAATCTTTATTTTCATGTTGTTCAACTGATTAGCAATATCACGCATCTGCATGATATGCTCTCTCACCCCTTTGTCATCTGTTAGCCTCATGGATGATAACCTGGACATTAAGGTGCTGGCCAAGGCTTTATCGGAACTTTTGAATTGAGCTTCAATAGCTTTCAAAAGTTCTTGGGCTGTAGCGCATTCTGGGATGGATCCCCGAATGCTATCATTTATGTGAGACCTCATGAGCATCATACTTAAGCGGTTAGACCGCTCCCACTTTTCAAAAGATGCTACCTCACTTGGAGTACTTTTTTTCGTATGAGTGGTGGGTACATCCATACGAAACGCCAAATCCAAGTCCATGTACCCTAATAGTAAAAATATATTTTCCTTCCAATCCTTAAAATTGTCCCCAGATAATAACGGAAGGTGCTGATTAGGGTCAGAAATAAAAGACGGATAAGCTGCAATAAAGGAATAAATACATGCAAACATTAAAGAGGGCAAGACACAATAACATAAATATGAAAATAGCCAATGCTAAAACCATGTAGTAAAATTGAAAACCTCCATTTGGGCAAAGGTTGCAATCTGCATCAAATTTACTAAGCCGTATCGAAACAAATGTTCATTTGTCTCATGATAAGGCTAGTGGGTTATACAGAAAATATTATAGGAAAAACCCACACCTTTGGGCATAGGGATTCACCCATGTTAAAATATATAACCCTCCACCTTATCCTAATTATGTAACGCTAACTACCACCTCCCTTTGGGGCCGGATGACAGTCTTTGTCACATAATCAAAATTTGATGATAGCACAATATTTTTATGTATGTGAATCTATGCACCCCATGGTAGCATTCTATATGATTCACACGTTGACAAATAACTTAGGATGCTTTGGCCATTCCTAAATCATCTCAATGGAAGTGGAAACTGAATTTGTGCTATTCACCATTTGTAAAATAACAAAATGAATGCAATTAATTATCAGACAATCATAACAATATCCATATACAAAATTGACTAGGGCATTAATGTCAATTTTGTCATCAGGCTTTTGGGACTCGGCCAGGGGATCCATCACCACACACCACAATGAAAAAATATAGTCCAAAGTCCTTATATAGTCCTTTAAAAAAGAAAAAAAAAATTGTACAAGGTGGAAGCTATAAGCCCCTGTAATAGAAAAATATACATTAATTCTTCATGACTGCATCCGCCTCCAGACGTGGTCCTTGAAGTCTGGTGTCGCTTACAATAGATATAATGTACACTTTCTCTCAAAATTACATAAGTGGTGCACTCAACAATTTAAAAAAAAATTGATAAAACATACGATTGCAATATAATCCCCTGGCCGGCCCATATAATTAATAAAGCCTTAATCATGATAATTAAAACGCATCCATAACATACATGCAATCATAACTGTAAAAAAATTTTTTTTCCCAAATGGACCAAAAAACAGGGTCTGGAGACCCGGTTTGGGCCGAGTCAGCAGCTGACCCGCGCGCAGCTGGTGGCCAGCCGCGACCCGCTTCAGCGGGTCGTCTTCAACAGACCAGGGCGGTGGACGCCATGGCTTCCAACGCCACCGCCACCTTCCTCCTTCGGCGGCCATGGGCGTCACCGCCGCCGCCATATTCCACCTTCAAGCCCTCCACTGCCAAGGGCGGCGATGCCACAACGGACGCCACCGCCTTCGCAACTCCATGGCGACGGCGATCGGGCCCCCGTGAGCAGCAAGAGCGACGATGGCGACGGCATCAAGGGCGTTGGCCATGGACGCCGCCGCCACGGGCTCCACTATGGCGGCGATGCCGTCAGCGGACAAAAAGGTAATTTTTTTTTAATCATCATGATCCGGCGCTTCAGTCGCAGGCGGCGGCAGAAAGGGCCGCCCTTTCCTTCTTCTCCTACGGCGATGTCGGCGGCGGCGGAGAGCCGCCACTTTTTTTTTATCATTCGCCGGACTAAAAGGGCCGCTGCTGGGACGACCTGCGACCCGTATGGCCGTCAGCCGGTGATGCGTAGCAAAACTATAGCGGAAGCGTACCAGAATCTACCGGGTGCTCCTGATACCAATTGATAGAACTTAATACAAAAGACTTAGACATACCTGTAGTCATTAGAACCGAACGTTCAATGGAGTCTCTGCTAATCGTCTTCTGAACCGCGTGTTTCTGGTTTAGAACTTGGCTGAGAGTAATCTTACTTGAGACACCGTATTAGGATGGCTAATGGTGTATTTATAACTAAACCAGGACACCACTGTAAAGAACCCTAGAATCCTGACCGTCCATCCATAGGTCATCCAATGGTTCAGATCTACCACTCAAAACCACAACTTAATGGGTATTCTGACTCAGGCCCATTACCCAGACAGTTCTAAAAGCCCAAAACACTGTCAATTGAGATAGTTGGGCCACTTTATGTTTTATTACAAAAATAAGCCCAACAACACCATGATAGGGAGGGAATTCCGACACTTAAAAACACGGGCACTAGAAGACATCCACAATGAGCCTGAACCACACAAAAGGATATATATACTCATGAACCAATTTAAGATCAGTATAAGTTGAACTAACTTTAATTATACTGATCTACCATTACCATAGCACTTCACTATAGGTTCGGTGTCGATGTCATTTCCACACAGGGACTAAGGAAAAAAGAAAGGAATAACAAAAGCCCAACAACATCTCATGCCTAGTTTTTATGGGTAGGTGAGGTTCTTTAGTGTAAAGAACAGTATGCGAGTCTCATCATGATTCAGGCCCATTATTTCAAGTTTTGTCAACGAGGCCCATTTGTATCAGCGAGACATTCCACTTTTATCGCCAACTCATCATGATTCAGGCCCATTTTTTCAATTTTTGTCAACGATGCCCATTTGTATCAGCGGGTCATTCCACTTTTATCACCAACTTTTTTTTGCCTACAAATTTTGATCACCAACTTAAAGAACTTAATTATATAAGGCAACATATTATTGCCAATCACCATTTCATATTATTAGTCGAAATGCATGTGCAAAGTGCACGTGCTATTAGGACTACATAATTTACATCATTATTTATTGTCATTATCAGAATTCTTTATTAAAATTGATTATATTCTTATAGGGATTTCTAACAATTTCAAGAGTAATTTAATCAATTAATATCATTATTAGTCCTTTAATATGAAAATCTTAATTGAATTAGATACTTAAATATTTATTTATTGAGACTAGGATTACTAATTAAAAAGATGACTAATAATGGGTATTTTGGGGAACTCATTTGAAATTGTCCGTTCCGCGTATTTGCTTTCCATAGTAGTATATTATGTGTCTAACTTGCATAGACGCTACCCCTAGTTCCTCGCATACCGCATCCTTCACTTGGCTTTATAATAGTATTTTTTTTTACAAAGATAATTATTTTGATGTAGACCGTAATCTACATGAGAATCCATCGTAAGAGAAAGGGGAGAAAAAGTAAGATTAAGGCTAAAAACTAACATTAAATTAGAAAATAAACTTCATTAATTCTTTTGTTATGGATTAGGGAAGACCCATTTACATATTTATAGGCTCTTAAGCCATAATCCTAATTGGCATAAGATAGACTCTAAACTATAGTCCTAATTGACATAAGAGTACTAGTCTTAAGAATCCAATTAATAAAGGAAACCAATCCTAATCGTAATTAGAATAAGATCATAGCATTTCATCAACGCTTCCGCATCACATCGTCCTCGAGGTGCCTTTGTCGTTTTACATTGAAGGCGAGAACGCGAAAGGCTCAACTTCTTAAAAAAAATATGACGAAACCACTAATGTTCCTGTAGACGAGTCATGAATAGTCCGCTTATGGAGAAAGCTCTAGATAAGGAAATATGCCACACAATCTATGGCCTTTGACTTTTTTTAAAAAAGGACTGAACCAAACCGAGGTGTAGAGTTTGAACCAACTTTTGGTATATAGCTTGAACCAAGCCAACCTGGTTCACTTCAGACCAAACCAAAAGAAAGGCTGTTCTTTCGTCTTCCTCAAATCAGATGGGCGGCGATGGCGGAGCAGACAAGGGGAAAGACGAGGTGGAGGTGGTGGTTTCTCAAGGAAGGAAGCCATAGCCTGAGGATAACAACGCCGACACCAATTTTGTTGGCCAAGCTAGGGCATGGAGGTTCAGAGGCATTGGTGCGGCAATGAGTAAAGGAGGGCGGCTCACCATGATGGGGAGAATCTGGTCATTTGTTGGCGGCTTCAATGGAGACCGGAGAGTGGCGACAAGATAAGGCTTTAGCAGAGACTGCGAGGTTTGTCCCCTTTATGCTCCTGGCTGTCGGGGCCATCCGCTTTGTCATCGCCGCCTCCTTCGCTTGACGAACGGTGTGAGGAAGCTCGAGGTGGTACGGCTGCGCGACCGGAAGCAGAAAGCTCGCAGGTTGCGGAAGGTTCGGCAGCTGAGCTGAAGGTGGTGGCTTTGGCGATGGTGGCTTTGACAGTTCCATAGGCACCATGGCTGGCGAACCTGGCTAGGGAACCTCGACCGGAGGTGGCTTCGGCGGAAGCGGAGGCGTGGGTGGCAGCAAATACGGCTGAAGGTACAACTGCGGCAATTGGGGCAGAAACAGATCCGGCTGGATGGAGGGTGGATGGGTCGCAAAGATGCCACCTTGGGCTGGAGAGGCGGTTGATCGAGCAGGCGGTCTTCTGGTGACGACGTATTCAATGTCGTGGGGCTTCAAGCGAAGGAACCATCATGGAGTGTGTTGCACAGGGAAACGATGCACATTCAACATTGTGACTTCAACTGTGGCTGGAAGCGCTTCGACGGGCAGTGGCGACTCCACCAAGACAACCATTGACGCTGTGGCAGCCATAATGTCTGACTCATTGTCTGCGTGGTTAGCGTGAATTGCATGTGGATATTGGTCATCAGATGTTGCCGCATCTGACTGCAACGAATCGGTCAGCAAGACTGAGGTACATAAAATATTTCTTAATGATTCTCTTTGCTCGGTGTAGATGTTATCAATATCCTGTTTAAGCTTGGCTAAAGAGGCTTCTTAATCCCATGGCAGAAGTACGGGACGGTGGGTGGGAACCAATGATCGAGAACTGCTCTGATACTAATGATGTAGACCGTAATCTACATGGGAATCCATAACAAGAGAAAGGGGATAAAAAGTAGGATTAAGGCTAAGAAACTAACATTAAACTAGAAAATAAACTTTATTGATTCTTTTGTTATGGATTAGGGAAGACCCTTTTACAAATTTATAGGCTCTTAAGCCATAATCCTAATTGACATAGGATAGACTATAAACTATAGCCCTAATTGATATAGGAGTACTAGTTTAAGAACCTAATTAATAAAGAAAACCAATCCTAATCCTAATTAGAATAGGATCATAACATATTTCAATATTTTTTAGAATTAGCACATGGTTAAAATACTAGTCCCAAATCTCCTCTTGTTTTTTTTTTTTGTTGCAAGAAACAAATATTAGAAACCCTAAATACAACGTATAGTATAGTAAGACTCTCCTTGCCAGTATCCATAACAAAATGGAGGAGAACCAATCTAAGACAAGAGGAATAGGCCGATGTAGCATATTTGTCTATCACACGATTACCTTCCATAAAGACATGCAAAAAAGGAAAGATAAGTAGTTAAACATCATACAAAATTTTGTTTATAATCAACCAAATAGATGTAGAAACAGAAGAAATGGTTCCCCTCAAAATGCAAATGATGAGCTCATAGTCACCCTCAATCGACCAAGCCACCATACACACACTTTTAAGACACCATCACCTCCACCACGATCGCCGAACAAGACCCAAGAAGAAAGAATGCACTAGCCACCACACCACCCTAGCTCGTTGCAAATTAAAAATAATGCTACACTTGTGCAAAATTTGGCTAGCAAACCAGCAAACCAAATCTTTGATCAAATCCACTAAAATCTTTCCAAATCAAAGATTATATTTTGTAAGACAAACATCCCCTAGAATGGTCCTCTCAAAAAGCTCATGTCACGCTTCTTAGGGTGTGTCTGGCGGTAACTGCTTTCCGCCAAAGATTCTTGAGAAATTGCTCACTTTGTAGAGAAATGTATATGGTTACATATTTTTTCGAGAAGTAAGATTATTAGTGAAGTGAGGTGGAAGCATAGAACAATGGAAAATCCTTACATTATGGAGAATCTCTTCCTGGAGAGATTTTAAGTGAAAAGTAAAAGAGAAATCACTTAATGATATTTTTTGTTATTGTCTAAAGTTAGCAAGGGCAAAGCTGCAGAGAGAAAACATATTTTTGGGCCCCACACATTTTCTCCTTTCATTCTTGACCTGCCAACTTCGAATACTTCTACTTCTAACAGAATTTGCCAACCAAACACCTATATATATTTTAAATACATAATCATATTTACTTTGATTATGCTTCTAGCAGAATTGGTTATCAAATGCACCTATATATAATATATGAGATAAGTTTACATGAGATCGTTCTCATATAAGAAGCATGAGGCCAATCTTTATTACCGTTAGATTCCGATCGGAGGGTAGATATCAAATCAATGGGTAGGTGAGTGTGTCACATCAAGGAGTGGGTGAGATCATTATGGATATTTATAGCCGTCAGATCAAGATCCAACGGCTACAATTCAAAGTGGCCTCATATAAGCAATATGAGAGCGATCTCATTTAAACTTTTCCCATAATATATATATATATATATATATATATATTAAATACATCATTACTTGTCTGATTTCCAAGATTTCCTCATGCCTACGATCAGACTAGAATCTTTAAAAAAATCATGTTCAAATCCCTATGCAAACATGATAAAGGCAATTCAAATAGTAATTTTTCCGGCTGTCAATTTATTCCACTATGGAAGGTTTTCACCTCTCAAGGAATGCTGGGTCAAAATCCTCTCTTTGTCCTCACATGTCCACAAAAAATCTTGTTAGTCGATGCATTGGATGCCATGTTTAGATGCTTCATGTAGCCTGATGTCCAAAGTTATCTCTCCAGTCCTCACATGTCCACAAAAAATCTTGCTAGTTGATGGATTGGATGCCATGTTTAGATGCTTCATGTAGCCTGATGTCCAAACTTATCTCTCCAGCCATCTCTTGAACTTGAGGTTTTTCCATATTACTTGGCCAATGAGCCCAAATTGCCATATTACCTATTTTTTTGGGCTCATGCCATGTAACTGGTTTCAGGACCTCTTCCCATTTTGCCTTTCTAAAACCCCAAACCCCAAGCTCATTTTTCCGTATTATATGGCCTCCCCATTTCAGTTGCATCGTGTATCATCTACTATACTTCAACGAATTATATCTTTTTATTCCTTATCTATTTTTGTCTATTTTTTGTGTTATTCTTTATTTTCATTACCCTTTCTTCTAATAATGATATTTTAAATATATTAAGACAATATCTAGTGGAATGTAGATGTTTCATTCTATTCATATACAAGTTTGAGCAACAAAAATTTAGAGTCACAACTATCATGTCATCAAGTACATGATAGGAGTGCTTGATGATAATAAACAGAATGACTTTTTGTTTTTTTCTTGATGACAAAATACACGTTTCATTGTCATTAAGAAAAACCCTAAATCAATTTGTTTATATACACGCTTCATTTAGTTTTTATACACGTTTGAGCAATAAAAATTTGGAGTCACAGTTATTATGCTTTCGAAGACACAACTCACAACGGAGTTGCGTCTTCAAAGACTTGATTCCGTTGTGAGTCGTGTATTTGAAGATGCAACTCCATTGTGATTCCGGAGTCATGTCTTCAAAGAAACCATAGTCATGTAATCGCCCATTTTTTGGGGACAGAATTCAACGACTTATATCTCTTTAAATTTCTATCTGTTTTCGCTCATTCTTTTTGCATTCTTTTTTATTTTTCTTCATTTTTCTCCTTACGAGAATATTTCAAAATATTTTTGCTCAACTTATAGTGGGAATATTAAATTTGCAAAGAGGGAGTATATGATATCTCAAAAAAATTAGGCTATCCTAATGAGAAAAAAGAGGAGGAAAAATAAAGACAAATACAAAAATAATTGACAAAAAATGGATAAGAAATGAGAGCGATATGTGTCGTTGAATTCTGTCCAAAAAATGGGCGATTACACTTCAAATACACTACTCACAACAGAATTACCCATTATTTTGGGGACATAATTCAAAAACTCATATCTTTCTCATTTTTATCTGTTTTCGCCCATTTATTTTTGTGCTCTTCTTTATTTTTCCTCCTCTTTCTCTTTATGAGGATATCCAAAAATATTATTATACGAATTCTAGTGGGAATACTGAATTTACAAGTAGGCAGCATATAATGTATATTTAGGTTACCCTAATAAAAAGAAAGAGGAGTATTATAAAGAAGAATGTAAAAGTAATAAGTGAAAACAGATAAGAAATAAGAGAGATACGAGTCATTGAATTTTATCCCCAAAAAAATAGGCGATTACACAACTCTATCTCCATTGTGAGTAGTGTAATCACCCATTTTTTTGGGACAAAATTCAACAATTCATATCTCTCTCATTTGTTATTCATTTTCACTTATTCTTTTTTACTTTCTTCTTTATTTTTTCCTCATCTTCTCTCTATGAGGATATCCCAAAATATTTTTGCACAACTTTTAAGGCACGACTCTGTTGTGAGTCGTGTCTTCGAAGACATGATAGATGTGACTCTAAATTTCTATTGCTCAAATGTGTATATGAACAGAATAAAGCGTGTATATGAATATAATGATTTTGGGTTTTTCTTGATGATAAAATACACGCTTCATTGTTATTAAGAAAAACTCAAAATCATTTTGTTCATTGTCATCAAACACTGCTATTATATACTCGATGACACGGTAGATTCAACTCCAAATTTTCATTGCTCAAATATGTATATTAATGGAATGAAATGTCTATATTCTACTACATATTGTCTCAATATCTTTAAAATATCATCATTAGAAGAAAGAATAGTAAAAATAAAAAAATATAAAAAAGATGGAAAAAAAACGAAACAGAATAAAGGAGATTATATGATTCGTTGAAGTATGGTAGACGACACATGATGCAACTGAAATGAGACGGTCAGTAATATAGAAAAATGAGCTTGAGGTTTAAGGTTTCAGGAGGGCAAAATGGAAAGATCATGTCCTGAAACTAGGTAATATGACAATCTAGGCTCAATGGCCAGGCCATATGGAAAAGCCTCCTTGAATTTCACTCTAAAAAATCAGGATAATCCAAAACACCAGTAATCACAACAATTCAAAGACGCACCTCCAATGTGGGTGCTCACCCCTTCCATTAATACGAGCACTTCCCCTCTCCCCAAGTTGTCTTTGCTTTGAGTGGCGAAGACTTCAAGCACAACTTAAGGTCTCTCCATTCTTATCTCATTCACGTCGATTTTTTATTTTTCAACAAATTGATATGAGCTTGACCCACAGCTTCTCTTCTACCATCAACATCCAAAACACAACAAAAAAACAATTTACACATGAATACAAAAGGGGCTCATCACATCAACCCTAATTCCTATCAGAAGATGTGGACATCAACCCTAATTCCTATCAGAAGACGTGGGCTTGTTGTGCTGCTCTTCATTTAAGAGGAGCTTCCTAGAACACAAAAGAGCTGCAAAGTCCTGAGCCTCAACTCCACATGTCTTGAGCTTTTAGGATAAGGCACGAAGAAAATGAGGGCCTTACGAGAGGATAAAAAGACAAATTTGATACAGTTTAGAGGCATCACGTCGGCAACAACAATGGCAGCAGGTTGATGACTAGGGTGCTAGTTTGAGTGACACTGCCACCTGATCTCTTGCAGTTCAGCTGCTCTTCCTTGTTTCTGATAGGACCCACTTATTTGTACTCATCTGCACCACTTGAGCATGTTGGCTGCCTTTAATGTTCCACCAAGCACATGTTGGGAAGAATACGATTAAGTAGAAGGCAAATAGTAACAATAAATTAAAACTTATAAGCAAAAAACCACACAGTTGATCTATGTGGCTGGGCTATAAGCCGGGGGTGCTCACAAAATATCAATTATTTGAAAGTAATGGTGTATCACAAGAGTCTATAGAAATTAAGAAGCTGAGCTACGCCCAAAAACAACTCCCGCTTGTTTAAGTTTATAAACTTGAGAAGAATATAAGTTTCCACTACCAATTTGGGGACATATTTATGCATTAATTACTCCCTTCGTCCTGCATGATAATTGGATTGAAATGCAAACATGTTATACAAATGTATATGTCTACAAATACACTGAATATATATTCTTTGCTTGAAATATATTAAGAGAGAAAAAGCGCTATTTGATTATGATTAAGATTATGCTTGAAATACACTGAATTTACATTATTCTGCGAGAACTGCTATATCATGCTGGTAGCAACATGGTTTTAAATAGCGGATCTCACTTCCAGATCTCCTCATTAATGAAGTCTAGCATGCTTTTATTAGCTAGCTTTATCTCATTTGAAATGCCAATTTAAAGACCGCTATTTCACTACTAGATGGCTGTTTCTTGCTTCTTATATAAACAATCCTAAGCACTCCATTTACATTAGCTTCCATTTCTCTGTTAAATGGGAATTCACAACTCAAGGACGAAATCAAACTGACAGCTAGCTCCTACAGATCTTCAGCTTGTGATTTAGATATATATTAATATATAGCCAACTCTTCAGAACTTTAACATTAATAATTTACACTCAAAGTACTAATACCAACTGATGATCTTCAACATAGAGATCAAATAATGAGCAGGATTATATTGAAGCCTAAGATCTTGGTGTCCACATCATGGAACGACAAAAGACCAGTCAGTCGGTGCCACCCTAGCATTGCCCTAACCCTATCCTAGTTGCCATTGACAACTAACAACACAGTTTTTTGATTAATTAGCACTTTTTGTACTCCCTTTGTCCATTGGCAGGAACTTATGAAGCTTTTTCTGTGGCAGGTTGAGTAATCGGATCTTTACTCTTAAGTGGGCCCCAGAAGCTTCTGTGGACGAAGAGGACATCCTACTTTCATATCATGCACTTTTTTATCCAATGCAAAAGATCTTCTACTTTTTGCACCTTGATCATTGCATAGTCCGTGTCCGAAATCGTAAGCCCGTGTCCGCGTAACTGGCTATGTCCCGCCCTTAAGACATGATGGCCATAATTCCAATTACATGGGCAAATTAGGGGTATGTTAAGGGGCCGTTTGGGACGTGATTATAAGCAAATATCTACAGTAGATTTTCTAAGCAAATATTCAGTGGATTTTTTTCCTGTCCGGCTGAAACACAACATGAGGTATTTCAGCTGAATAGAAAAAAAAACATGGATGCTACAGTGTAGCAAAACATTTTGCTTTTAATCGCACCCCAAATGGCCCCTAAATCAGCATGCCAAATTCAAACTCCTCTTTTTCCATAGTAAGTTATTTTTCACCATAATGCCTATGGAAGGGAGAGACTCAAAAGGTTGAAATCTTCTACAGCCCTTAAAAACAAAACCAGTTGGACAGACCAAAATCTTTCATATGGATTTAATTTTCGCTAGGGATAGCTAAAATGTCGTCTTATCTGCTAGTGACATGAGATCAAATCCGCTAGTGAAGCTTCAACAATGTGAATTATAGAGATCCTATAGGCATTCACCCACCATACACATGACAATGATAACGTCACAGGCCGGTCCGGCGCACAATTGTGGGTGTGGCATCGATCTCCATGATCCACGGCTGGCGAAGCTTAGCCTATAGATTTGATTTCCCCGGACATGGGCATGGAATCATGGACAGTTCGTAAGGACCGTAATATCCAATTGGACAAGTCGGGTGATGTCCGAAAGATATCTAGACCCGTTTGGACAGACTAAAAAATTGAACGGATTCCAGCAGGAATCAGAGGGGGGAGGAATCATTTAGAGCAATGAGCATGGGACCCCCTTGAACATGTGAAATGGGAGCAGGTGAGGCAGCCAGACCAGACCAATGCATACAGGAAACAACTACCATCTACCCTCCCAAGTCCTCAAAGAAATTCTAAAGTCCGAGATTGGAAAATCTTTCTTGATCAAGGGGGAGAAACCCTTTTACCTTTCTCCTTTTGTGGCCGATCTGCAGCACCCCTCCAAGTCAAGATTCTCAAGCCCACCACCCCCCTCCCTCTTACATCACTTATATCACCTCCCTCTTGCCTCCCATCATGAACAGCATAAATGTGGCTGCCATTGCCCGGGATCATATTTCTCACTTTATTAGCATGGCCACTGTTGTATTAAAATGTTGTAAAAGTTAATATGTGCCTTCTTCATCAGAGGCAGTTGCTATATTATATATCTGCATCAAATTGATGGTAAAATTATCTTTTTAATTGCAATTATGATTATGATTCAATACAGATTTAATTGTCTAAACTCTAAATTATAAAGTTCGTTTTGTACTCACCAGCATGTTATTCACGTTATTAGACACCAAAAAGATGCTTTTTATGTTTCTTTTATAATTTTTTTTCTTCTTTCTTTGAAACCAAGATGCTATATGCGTTGTGAACTCTTTTGCTAGAAATGAGTTGTGAACTTGTGGCCGGTGATTCTCCATATACTGATCAAGAAAGCGGCAATGTGGCTCTTATGCTGGTGTCTGTTTCACACACACACTTTCGAAATTTCCATGTGCCACGCGTCTTCGTTGACTCTTCCACAGTCACATTTATGTTTTTATATCCCAAAATAAATGCACAGAACAACAACTGCCCCACGGAGATAACTTCTTCACATGGCTACCAAAAAAAAATACTTGCTCACATCCGCCGTCTCTTTTGTAAGTGAGAGAGAGAGGGAGAGAGAACAATGGATAGGCTTTCTACATGACTTATATACAGGCTTCATGATATTCTCATTTCTACTTCAGTACAAGAAATTTGATGTCTAACTTAGATTTTGATGCAACTGGCTATAGATTATTACTTTTATCTTACGTGAATGATGTATTTGGTAGGAAGAAGGGGAATAATGGAAGAGCTAACAAGATAAAGTAGGCAAGTGGATGGGAACATGAGCTGGAGGGAAGAAGTGCTACATATCAAATCTTTAGGCACCATTACTTGATAGATAAGATTGTTTCATATATCGTTTAATTATTTGAACGTCTAAAGTTTGTTATCAGTATAACAGTAATGCAAGTTAATTTAGTCGGCTCAATATAGCTCGGGTGCATTTGGAAACTGATAGTGAAAAGTGAAAAAAAAAATTAAGCTGAAAATAATCAAGGTGATTTGTAGGTGATTTTTTTAATTGTAGAAAACCCGTTTGGGAACCTAAAATTAATCATATTTGCAGTCTTTCACCATCAGCCTAACTCTTGATTGGTGACTTGCGTTTGGGAACCTAAAAAAAAATCAGGTGTGATTTGTGTTTGGTAAAGTCGGTAAAAAATATATATTTTGAACGGCGGGTGGTGGCCATGGGCGGCAGCGTTGGTGGTGGGTGGTGCTGGCGACGGCGGCAATGGTGGTGGTGGGTGGTGGCCAGTGGCCGGTGGGTGGCCGACGACTGCGGCGATGGGCGGTGGCCGGCGATGGTGGTGGTCGGCGGCGGTTAGGCGGTGGGTAGTGGCGACAGCGGTGGCCGGCGATGGGCGGTGCCGGTGGCAGTAGGAGGTGGTGGGCGATGGCGGCGGGCGATGCCGGCGGCAGTGGGCGGTGGCCGGCGATGGTGGTGGGCAGTGGGCAGTGGGTGGCGACGGCAGTAGACGGTGGTAGTGGTGGTGGGTGGTGGGTAGTGCCAGCCGTGGGCGGTGGCGATGGTGGAGGTGACGAGGAAAAAATTTTCAGGCTGATGCTCATTCGAATGAGAATAAGCAAAATCACCTCTTTCAGGGTGATTTGCTGATTTTTTTCAGTTTTTACCGTCATGAGTGAAAATTGAACAAATCAGTAACCAAACACACTATCAGCTGATAGGTGAAAATAGGTGATTTTTTTCACCTATCACCATCAGCAGCTCCTATCAGTAAAATCAATAAACAAACGCTAATCAGAAGAATCAAGCCGAATAAGCCTGATTTTTTTCAGATAATCAGTAAACAAACGCACCCTTAGTCCCCATCCTTTTGCTACACAGAACAACTACCAAAACTTTAATGACTCCTAATGCAGTCCATTTAATGGCAACTATATACCATCACTTATGTTCATCACAAATCAGTTTCTATCGAAGTTTGAGGATTCTGATATGCATCTAATATCCAAATAAAGCATATTGACAAAACAGCATTTAGAGAACAACTAAACCTTTTTTAGAATGCTTTAGGTTGTTGAAGGAACCTATTATACAATGCACCAGTTATAATGCCTCCAAAGCTCAGGCTTGTAATTCATCATAATTGAATGCTATACTCAAGTGTTCTGTATGAAACGAGCAACATGTTCCTACACAAGCCATGTTCCATTGCAAATTCATCATTTTTTCTTTGACTTACACAAAAATTAACTAGATATGTGAGCAACATGTCCCCATTTTTTTTTCTTTATCATTTTTTTTTGCTAAAAAGTGTTCCTACACATCACCTTCTGAAAGGGAGATCACCACACTGGAGAGAACATTTAGGATGGAGGGACTTGACGCCTGAGAGTAGATTCAGTCACGAAGATCTTAACCAGGTGGCCGGGATAGTCCGAAAAGGCCTAAGCAAAATCATATTTCTATAGTTTAGCTTGTTTTGATGAAAGTATATATTTTGAGTACATAATAAAGTATAATCATATTAGTCAATGAACTTGAGGCAGATTTGAATTGGGTATCCCCATCCCAGCCATTTTGTCCAAGATTAGGTCTTGATTTGGCACTTTGGTTGTGCCCCCTTTAACTTTTTCATTTTGGGTCCCATGAATTCATTCCTATTTTTGTTGTCTGTGCACCTAAAATTAGCTTTTCAGTAGCCACACATTTTGGGCCTGTTTGGCTCCCCGAGAGAGAAAGGGACTTTCCTTCTTTCAAAGGCCAAACTTAAAGGAAAGAAAGGAAAAAAAAGACGGATGTGATATTTTAACTTGAACTGTAAACCCTAAAGTAAAAGCAAAGTGAGTGCCAAACAAGCCTTTTGTATCAGTAGCACTTGGCCCCATGAGTTTATGCCGATCGATTTCTGTTCTTAGCCATTTCCATCCCCCCTAAAACCAACAAGTATCTGGCTTATACTTGAAGACAACCATTGGATGAACATGGTTAGTCAATTGAGAAATTCTGAGTCACATCCCACCTTATGGTTTTGAGTACTTACAGACTCATTGCTTGGACCCATTGTCGCAAACGGCCACTTTTAGCATTTTTTTTTTGGCAACTCACTTTTCAGTTCTTGAGTACCAACTGCTGTTATATTCACTGCAATAATTTTTTTCTATTCTTTTTACTATTGTGAGTTCCAGTCTCAGTCTTCCTCAGGCCTGGAAAACAGTGCACTCCACAACTGGTATGGTGCTGTGGGCTGTAGAATACTGGGTTACTTCTCCACATGAAGTGTGGAAATTAGTGAAAGGATATGCAGACTTCTGTGACTCAATATATTTTTTGTCTTTTTAGGCTCGTGCCATTTGTTTCATGGATTCTCTCCTTACTACTTCAGTAGGAGAACATCAATAATAAATTTTCTAGTTGCTTTGCTAAAGAAATTTTTTTGCATATTTTCTGCTCAAGAAAGAACTTCTTTTTCAAGAGAAAAAGGTCATATTTCCTGCCCAAGAAAGAACTTATTTTTTCAAGAGAAAAAGGACAACTGTTGGTTGTTATTAGCTAGTACGAGGACCATGTATGGAAGCGTACAGTATAGCAATCAGAAAAAAATGATTTAAGTGATTTACTACAATATTTTCAAAAACACTTACATGGAAAAAAAATTAATTGAAACACAAGTTAATACCGACGTTGGCAACTTGAGAAATGGAATTTAAGTGGTGTCTCACGATTATAAGAAATTAAATAATATTTGTACAAGACATTGTAATTCAAAGTGGCAATTAGTAATGCCGACTAAAGGATTGACAAGAGCAAACCAATTGAGGTCGAACTCCTACTCTGTTGGCCACCCACATGCATGAAATCCCAACTTCTTAGTGGGTGAGAATCGTCGGAATTATACATGCCGAAGGGAAAATGATGTGTGAGTATTATACAAACATGAGGAAATTAGTCGCCAGTACAATGCTGTATGAGGTTGGTTGCCCTGCCCTTCTAGTCAGGTTCAGAGGACCGAACATCCTTGGTGACCAGAATAGAATATAGATGGAAATAATTTCCAAGCATAAAAAAATTTATTTCTATAATATTTTTGTTGTAATATACTTCCTTATTTCCATAGTAATACTCCTATTTGGTTTTTGAAGATGAATTGCTTTCGTTTTGAAAGTTCAAATAAGACTACTAATATGGGATTGGGGGATTATATCTAATTTATTATTTTAAAGTCAGTTTTGTTGCAACAAACAATGTCAATTTTATAATCCACATTTTTTTAACACATTGGAGGAATAAATTGATGCTAAAATGGGCCTACGTGTGAGACGGGCCCGGCTGTGTAGTTGTTGATATCATGCTTGCAATCCTGGCCATGGTGATGAGCACATCCACTAGTATCTCATTCTTTTCTATTACTTCATAAATGACCCTTAAAATACGCTAATGGGAAGATTAAAGAAGAAGAGAAGGTGCCAATTGCAAAAGGCAAGGATAAGAAGCAAGACATGGGCCATAGTATAATAGTAAGTCCAATTAGAAATAATATAAACAAAATAAAAGCCGTTCAAGGACAAAAGCTGGGCCTATGGCAGGCCCACAAGAGTCGACAAGACATATAAAATTCTCCCGACCACGCCAAAAGGATAGCCCACAATCTGAATTATATCATATTTTTAGTATCCCAAAGTTAGGAACATAGTAAACCATTTATTTAACCCAAGCGAGTTGGAAGTGGTATCTTAGTAATTGTACAAAAGATAGAGGTCTATTAAATACCATAGTGTTCCCCACTAGCCTGCTGCTACTGAATCAAAGTGGAAAAGGAATCGAAAACGACAAAAACGGTGACTCCTTTGTAATTTCTCTCCATTTAGGGGCTGTTTGGGGTGTGATTAAAAGCAAATATCTACAGTATATTTTGCAGATCCTACGTAGCATCCATATTTTTTTTGGAAATGATATTCGTACAGCAGAATCCTATACATTTTCCATACACAGCTGATGTGTATGGATATGAGTGGGTCAGCTTATGTGACCCCACATCAGTTCACCCACTCATTTCCATACACATCAGCTGTGTATGGAAATGTGTAGGATTCTGCTGTAGGGTTATCACTCCCCCATCCTATCTAGCTGAAACACGACTTGAAGTGTTTGAGGTGTTTCAGCTGGATAGAAAAAAAAACATAGATGTTACAGTAAAGCAAAATATCCACTGTAGATATTTTACTTTTAATCACGCCCCAAATGGCCCCTCAGTGGCTAAAACATTCTCAAACCTCTGGGGTCCACTTCCCATCACAAAATCAAAGACCGGGACTACCGAATCCTTAGAACCCGACTAGAAGAAGCAAGGCAAGTGACCTCTTGTAGCAGAGCAATCCTTTCTCGCATCTATGATATGCACTAGATAAATTTAGGTATAATCCCTAGTAACATAGTGTTGGCCGTGTTGGTATAATGGCGCACGTTTATGAAGGCACAGGTCCTAAGTTATTACTCGTACTATCCACTACTACCGTATATATATGGTAGTAATAAGTCTGGTACTTGCGTAAGGGGATTGGCAGCGTTCTAAGAGGCCGGTTGCCCTTGTCCCTTCTAAGCACGGCTAACGGAGCGGGGATTCGAACTCAGTACCTCCGCCGGATCCATATTCCATACAGTTAAAATATATAATATTCCCATTCTACCCCTCATACATCATCCCATTTCTTCCCTACTGGAGCTACTGGCAGTAGAGAATCATGGTGGCTGACGAGATCGGTCTCTGCTTCCTCTGAGCTCTTCATTCCACACAAGCAATCTCCTCTCTCTACTTTGCAAAAGTTGGCTCAACACACTAGTATATGAGCATAGTGTGGTTTGTACTGAGTTCCAAAACTGCCCCCTGTGGAAGGAATCATGGCGGTTTCTCGGTTCCTCCTCTGAGCTGATCAAGTGCTCTCAAACCCCTTTCCCTCAGACCGCTTTGATCGGTTCCCTCAGAGCTGTTTCGAGCTACCCATTTGGATCTTTTGCCTGTTTCTCCAATGGGTTGCCGGAAGTTCGTCACTGGCAAGTCGGAACCGGGGAGGAAGAAGAAGAGCGGCGGTGTCAGGACCCAACAGGCCGGCCGGGGATCTTGCAGAGGAAGTTAAGCCCGTTGTCCGGCCATGAGAGATGCTTCTAAGTCTCTCTTTGTTCTTCTTCTTGTTGTGTTTGTAGCTGAGCTTTTTGCTGGAGGACAAGTGCAGTAAAGGTTCTGCCTTTGTGTTTTTTTTTTTCTGGCGATGGAGTTTTCAATGAAAGAGGTGCTGAGGAGTCTCTGCCAGGGGAGAGGAGGATGGTCGTACGCTGTGTTCTGGAAAATGGGTTGCAGTAACCCGACGTAAGTTTTGCATAAAGATGTCATCTCCATTACTAGTCAGGCCTCTGTCTTTCTTTCTGTTTCTCTCTGAGACTCTTTTCTGTGCATATGTTAGTGGATTCTTGATAATCTTGCTTTAGCTCTCATTTGCGATGGTTTTCTCGGTTCTAGACTTCTGGCAAGGTCACGGTCTGTCTGACAATTGCTGCTGTTTGTTGATTTTCCCAGTAATTATACTATTGTCGCATAATGTAGTTTATTGTTAGGCAGTTTTTTCTTGTTCTAATTTGCATCCGCCCTCTATTACCTGAGAAATGTGGGTGCAGTTGTTCTGCTTGAGCTACTGTTAAGACCATTTTTCTCTGTCATGGATTTCACTTTTTAAAAACTTTTTGCTCTGCTTGAAAACATTTTGGTCGCAGAAGGGGATGCGAAGGAGCGTTGAGCAAAGGAAGGATTCTTATTGTTCTTGCTTTTTGTTGGACAGTGTTTTGTATTGACATATGTGAACTCAATACAAAACACTGTCCAACAATAGAGATTGCTGAATGAATTTTATAATTCGGCAGTGCTGGTTTGCAGTTTGAGTTCACATATGTTAGTAAATCGGCGTATTTTGATGCATTTTTAGGACATGGAATGCGCGAAAGCAATAAAAAACTATCTTGCTGAAGCTGTCACTTTGTTGTTTCATAGTTCAAGTTCTTTCTCTGGTGTTAGCATTTTCCTCTGATTATAGTTTCTGTATACAACCTGTGAAGTTATTTTTTTGTGTTGAATCTAAAACTGTTTCAATTTGTCAGTCTCTTGGTTTGGGAAGATGGCTATTATGAACCTGGTCCACTCAATATTTCTAGAACTGGAAGCACTAAGGTGCTTCAGACGGAATTGGACGCGCTTTGGCATGCTTCCGTATATCAGTTTTCTCAAAACAGGGATCAGCTTGAAAATTGGATGGAAATTCTTGTGTTCAAGTTAATGGTTAACCAAGTCCATGTTGTTGGAGAAGGGTATGTGACTCTTCCACTAGTATCTTTCTTCACTTAGCCTTTGACATGTCTATCTTATTTATCAGCGTCCTGTTTATAGTGTTGTTGGGCGTGCTGCATCTATGGGAGCTCATGAATGGATTATTCGAAATGCACAAGAAGGCAACGAGGCTGTTTTGGGGGTATAGCTGCTCATCTTCCAACCAGCGACTGAATTTCTTCAGTAATAGTATTCATATATCAATGCTACCCATATCCGCTTGTTTTTTCATACTTCTTAAATTGCTGTTAGAAAACTTTAATTTTTGTCTGCTAAATTAAGCGAATTTCTTTAAAAAATGAACAAGGATTTTTTGTGACTTCGATATAGTAATTTTTCTTTGCAGTGTCCAGCAAAAAAAGAGTAATTTTCTGCTCTTTAAACGTTTGGCAATCAATTGTTAACTACATTATGTATCCTGTTTTCTCTGTTGAACACCAGCTAAGCGAATTGACAATATGATAGGAAACTGCTCTTGGCTTTAGAGAATATTCCTCCATTGATTACTCATTTTCTCACTTCTTAAATATTGTGTTTCTAGTAAGGACTGTAGGATGTTGTAACCAAGCTAACTGCATTTAACACCCATTAGCATTCTATCAAGTGAAGACTACTGATGCTTGTATCAGTTGGCTACTATCGTTTCCGTCCATGAACATTATATTTCTTTAGCTGGGCAACTTGTTTAATTCAGTTTTATCTTCTGTTTTTTTTTCACCAGAACGATGAGTTGCAGCTCCAATTTTCTGCGGGCATACAGGTCCAAGAATTTTTGTTTTTGCAAATAGTACCTCATCCTCTTCGGTTATGACTGTTCCATTTTCATTTGAGTATAAGCTCATCTGTTACTTAATAAACTATGTTTGCTCTGTTGTGCAGACTATTGCAATCATTCCTGTGCTTCCACATGGTGTTGTGCAACTTGGTTCCACCGACATGGTAACTTCTTACATCTTTGCTTTTGGCCAAACGATTATCATTTACTATGGAACCAGCACAAGTTTCTTATCAAAGTTGTATAGCATAAAGATTTTCACCAATAGCTTTTGGTGACTATTTCACGGTCAGTGGTGGACGTATACTGACTTGCATTGTAAAATATCACTGTAGTATACGATGTTGATTCTAAAAAGTGAAAGTAAAAAAAGACGCAGCTGGAGATTTGTTCAATTAAAAGTCCTTTTCTCAGATCTAAGTTGGCATAACTTGCAGTCAGCAATTTGAGATCCTCTGTTTCTCTCTTCAATTTTGCGACCTCTGAAACTAACATATATTTGCATCCTATTTCTTTCAGACTTCGGTTATGTATTAGTACTGACTTCTTATATCATTGCAGATAATGGAAAACTTCAGTTTTGTCAATCAAGTCAAAAGTTTATTTGTTCGGCTTAGTGATTCATCTGGTTTTCGTTCAGCTACAGATTCGATAGAAGCTTTGGGCCATCTGATCCAATGGTCATCTGTTTACAACAAAGAAACTGTAAACACCCCTTGTGAGGTCGCTAGAATGTCATCCTTAGGTAGAATTACAGACTCCCAGCAAATCCCGAAGTCAGAACTTTACAGTGGATCTTCAGCTTCTTTACTTACACATATTTATGACAAATATCAAGCTAAAGCTTCATTTCAATCACTGCAAAACCTTGTACTCCCTCTTTCTGCAAAACCTTGTACTCCCTCGTTGCTACATACTGTTCCACTAGTGAACTGTAATTATCCGTTGGAAAACTTACTGGGAAGTGATGCCTCCAATATGCGAGTTGTTCCCAATCCACAGGTGGCAGTCAACCAGGAAGCCCAACCAGGAAGCTCTACTAATCCTGGGTACATTCATACTGATGCTAGGATGTCACTCAGTGGGACTTCAATCCCTGTGCCTGTCAAAAATACGGACATTATCTCTTTGCTTGGAAAAGATGAACCTCTCAATGTTGAAAACAACACTCTCAATTCGATTTCAGTTGATGCATGGAGAACAATTAATGGCAATTCAGCTCTTTCACCTGTAGTTAACCATGAATGTAGAACCAAGTTAAGCAAAGTTGGTGCAATTTCAGATTCTATACGCCCAAATCGTTTGTGTTACACACATGACAATGACAATGACTTGTTTCAAGCCCTTGGCATCTTGCCTACTGTATCAGATGAATATAGGCCTTCCAAGTGTCAGAGTTTGTTTCATGACTACCTACCAAGTACTTTCAAGGTTGCAAAGAGCATGCAGATGTCTCGAGAGTCCAGTTGTCAAGAGAATGCCACTTCTTACATTGTGAATGAGAAGAAATTGGCAGCACAAATGACCACAGTTGTGGATGGGGATTTGTTTGATGCACTGGGTGTAAAACTTGAAAATAAAAATTTTTGTGGTTCTTCAGATGATATGGCCGCTCATGGGGCTGGTGCAGTTGATGAAAGTGTGAGTGGCACTACATCTGCATTCATAACTGAGCTGAGGCAACCATTTGATAAGATCACCAATGAGAATCCTGCAGGTGGAATATTCTTTGGAAGTAGCACTGAAAGTCTATTGGATGCTGTGATCTGGAAGGTAAATTCAACTTCAACACAAAAGTCTGAAGGACATGTCACTTGTAGTACAGAACTAACAGGGACGACAAGTTGTTCAGACTGTGCTAACACCTCAACATATAATCGAGGAGCATTGTCAGAACAAGTTCTGGGAAGACAGCTGCCCCTGACACCTCCATCTCTTGCAGAACCAATAATGACTCAAGTAGGATCTTTTTTTGAACCTACACAATGTATAAATGAAAAAGAATGCACTCCTGCAGTTGATATAAAATGCAAGTCCCAAATAAGTTCAGTGGTTGAAGATGGTAAGACTACGAAGCAAAATAGCATTTCCACTGGAAACTCATTAAGGCCTGATGAAATTGGAAGGTTAAACCGAAAAAGGCCTAGGCCTGGTGAGGGTTCAAGGCCACGACCCAAAGATCGGCAGATGATCCAGGACAGGTTGAAGGATTTACGTGAAATAATACCAAATGGAGCAAAGGTAAGTTTGTTGTTGTATTGAGTTGTTCTACATGTCAAGTTTTAAATGCAACCCTCACTCACTTAACCTTACCTTAATCTGGTTAATCAGTATAGCATCGATGCACTCTTGGAACACACAATAAAGCACATGCTTTTCTTGCAAAGTGTCACAAAGCATGCAGACAACCTAAAAGACTCTGGGGAATGGAAGGTCAGCAAATTTAGTTTAACTTTTGCATCTATATATAGTGTTACCCCTTTAGAAGTTTTTTGAACCTGTAATTCATTACATGTTGCTAATTCATTGGAGTGTCATTTATCATAGATGTCATGTTGATAGACGAGGAGTCCAAATTCTTGTTATTCCCTGATACCGATAGTTAAATAAATTTGATTCATTTTCAGAACGAAGATATCACAACCTTTTGAAGTAAATTTGTGACAATTGAAGCGATGACTGATACAGTTTGTCTGCTTGTTGTGTGGTCAAACAGAGCAGGGATGGTGGGTTGCTCTTGAAAGAAAACTTTGAGGGTGGTGCTACGTGGGCATATGCAGTAGGTTCTCAATCGATGCTTTGTCCAATCATAGTTGAAGATCTAAATGTACCTCGCCAAATGCTTGTGGAGGTAGAATGCTGCTTTCCTGTGATTCTCCATTTTGATGTACCCAAATTAGAAGGCTTTTAACTTTTTCTTAATTGGTCCAGATGCTTTGTGAAGAACAAGGATTCTTTCTGGAAATAGCAGACACAATTAGAAGCATGGGATTGACAATCTTGAAGGGAGTGATGGAGTCTCGTAATGGTTCGATCTGGGCCCGTTTTGCGGTTGAGGTATTGAGCGGTAACAGCTGTGTATAGCTCGAAAACTTATGAATGATCTTTGACCGCTGGCATGCTGTGAATGATCTTTTTCCTACCATTGCATTTGTTTCAACACAATCACTGAGTGACCTTTTACATGCCCTTTGCAGGCACACACGGATGTGACTCGGATGGATGTGTTTATGTCATTGATGCGCTTTGTCGAAACTGCAAAGATCAGCACATCAAATTGTAATAACAGTGGCCACTTAGAACATAACTTAATCCAGGAATCTACAGTACCTGTAACCAGATAAGCTGTAATCTTGCACTGACCATGTTGCTACTCCCTGATTCTGGACATGCTGTGAGCTGGCTCAAATTTGTGCCTGCCATGAATGGCAATCCAGTTTCCTATGCGCCGTAACTCCTGGCTGGCCTCTTACTTGGAACTTACTGACCTTGAACGAGGAGCTGAATCAGTTATCCGTGATCCTGGCGCCTTAGTTATATTTTGATGTAGCCATGTTAAGTTTAATGCCGAGTGTACTCTTTATCCTTGGAAACATATGATGTCGGGATATAGAAAATGTGCAGAAAATTGTGTATTTTGCTATGAGTTCATATCGTGTTCCAAGAAAGGAGATGCTGTTGCAGTTCTTTGAACATGAGGAAATATGTATTACATAAACATTCAGAGCCGGTAAGCACCTCCTAAGGCCTAACTAAGCCTTTTCATCCACTGGCATTCTCATCATTTTCTTGTATGCCTTAAGAATCTGAAAACTCACCCCAGAGGATCATATTCGTGTAAAAACACACAAAATAAAGCTTGTGGCATATTTAACCAGCAGCTATAGCTTTTGAATTACATTGTTTGATACCTAGGATACTCTACAATTTGGCATTATTAGCCATTTGGCAGGAACTTCTTGCTGTTCTAATATTGGCAACATTGAGTCCAGTTGTTTACTGCATCCATGCAACATTAACTGTCGGCATTAGAAAACCAAAATGAATTGATTTTAGTTTATTTTGGTTTTCTAATTTGGACAAATATTTTTTGACGGAAGGAGTAGAGAAACAGGTTTGAAGGTGGAATCATTTGGTCTGAAGCATGCTATCGTGTGCCCATATTTTCTAGCCCTGTGGCAAAGGGGACTCCACACATTATACCTCCATCTAATTGTTCTTTTTCCGATTGGAGACTGGACTTAGTTCACAAGGATGGTCAACTATTACCTCGATATATGATCCTAGTTTGGTTGCTTTCGAAATAACGAAATTTTACCAAACTGCGGCTTAGAAACTTTGATCCGATGACTTCGGTTGCGCACATTTACTCTTATTTCACTACTTGTTTGGGCACGTAAAGCCACCTGCGCACTCGCAAGAATGAGGCATTTCTTATGTAGACATGCATTTTTTTTATGTAGACGTGTATTACAAGCTAAGGAAGATCTGTTTCTGATTTGTAAGCACACAGAGACCATATTAAACTACATTGCACGTGAACCCGTGAGTAACCAGATGGGTAGCCAACCAAAATATGCATAAGACATGTACCTTGAGTGCCCGCTTAATTTTGACGATAGGATTACTTTTCAAAAGGGAAAAACAGTCCAAAACCTATCTGCAACACATATTAGAGATAAATTTGAATGGACCTTTTTTTATGAGTAAATATACAGTGAAAAACAAACTAACATAATCAAAATTATAAGCTAATCATATTAAAAGGCTCAATGCCAAGGTAGTATAAAAAGGCTCAATGCCAAATGCAACAACTGAAATTTACAAGTTACATTACAAAATTGCAAGAAATATTCAACATAATAATTGATTGTAACAGTTGGCCTTATAATTAGGTTTGGCAAGTACAGCAAAACAGCCAATTTTGAATGTTCGACTTCTTTACAACGGGAAAACAATCCAATACTTATCTCCAACACCTACTACAGAGAATATTGAGCTGATAGTCTCCTTTTCCATGAGTAAATATCCAGTGAAAAACAAATCAACCGAATCAAAACATTCGACTTCTCTCCAACAGGAAAACAATCCAATACTTATCTCCAACACCTACTAGAGAGAATACTGAGCTGATAGTGTCCTTTTCCATGAGTAAATATCCGGTGAAAAACAAATCAACAGAATCAAAACCATGAGCAGCCGTGCCAATATATACACATCATCTCTCCTATCATTTTGGTTTCATGCCGGAGAGGTCAACAACGGAAATTATTTTTTTATAAGACCTCTACATGGCCTTCATAGATTTAGAAAAAGCTTACGACAAAGTGCCGAGAGAGCTCATTTGGAGTGTTTTGAAGAAGGGTGTCATAAGAGGTTAAATAGATATCATTAAGGATATGTATAAGGGGGTTGTGACTAGTATACAAACTATTGGGAGGGAAACCAAAGAGTTTCCGGTTTATGGTAGGACTTCATCAAGGATCAACCTTAAGTCTTTATCTTTTTGTTTTAGTTATAAATGAGTTTACTAGACATTTATAAGATAATGTACCTTGATGTAGGTTTTTTGCATATGATGTAGTTTTAATTGATGAAAGTAAAGTAAGTTTGAATATGAAGCTGAAATTATGGAGGGAGGCTCTAGAATAAAAAAAATTTTAAAATGAGTAGGACTAAGACAGAGTGCATAGATTTTAATTTTAAGGAAAGTAGAACTATAAACTGTAACACACGAAAAATTAGTAAGTATTTTAAAACCCAAATTTGACCCTCTTAATGTTTGATTTGGTCGTGTTTTGCCTTATAGAAATTAAAGTTGGTGAGAAGAGCTTTCCAACGCCACCAATTATGCACAATTTGGAGTTCGGAGTAAAAAGATATGAGAAATTGAATTTTGATTGAATGTGACTCCGATCGATTGGCACTCGCCATAAGAGCCGATCGATCGGCAAGCTTAACCGATCGACGCCTTATCAAAACGATCGATCGTAGTTACTGTGATTTTTGAATATTTTGTTTCGCGTAAAGCGATCGATCGGCAATAATGGCGATCGATCGGCTGTAACGCGGTAGTGTAAAACAACGCATACGACGATCGATCGCCGTATAGCCGATCGATCGCCGGTTGCGGTTTTGCGATTTCTAGCTTATCTTTGGGGTGGATTTGTTTGGGAAAGATACCAAATCCCAATGGGACTTGATTTGCACGTCTCTAGAGGGATCATGAGACCTTCCCATTGGTTGGAAGTGTCCATGATTTAGAAGATTAGTTTAAGATTGGATTCTCCCCCAACTCTATATAAACACTAGAGAATTGGTTTATGCTAACCCTAGAACGTCCAGAGACCTTTCCCCTTCTACTTCCCACGTTCACCCATCTTCCTTAAGGCTTCTTCTTGTGGGAGTTTGCAAGAGCTTGGAGCGGGAGCTTTGGAGGAAGCGGAGGAGACAAACAACGCGTAGAAAGGCAAAATCTTTGGTGAATTAAGTAGGATGGTTTTTCCCCTCTTCTCTTTTCTGATTATATGCTTTTGACAAGTGTTTTGATTCAGCACCTTAGTTATTGTTTGGATTCTTGCGAGATGAATGAGTTGTGTCATTATTTCTATGCGTAGTGCATCATCAATCATATGTGCATTCATATTTCGCTTCTAGATGGGAATTCGTACATAAAGTCTAATGCTTTATTAATTGTCCAAAGATTAGAAGTTCTGATATTGCTTGATTGATTATTACCCACGTTGAGTTTGTGCCTTTAGGGTGTGTCTTGCATTAATTGTCTTGTTTGGGATGTATTAATGTTTAAAAACTGTGTTATATATAAGTGAACACAAGAAAGGAGTGAACTTTAGTAATTCAAGATAATCCTAGGTTCTGTAATTGGTCTAGGAGGGGAGTATATGGTCTGTTAATGATGTATTATCATTTATAATGTGTTGTTAAGTAAGATAATCAAATTTAATTAAGAATCTTAATCTCGGCCAGAACTGTTTCTATGCTGACAGTCGGTGGTAAATAATTCATAACTAATTCAAATAAAATCGAAAAAATATAAAATCAGTGGGGTTAAAAACTAGACTCACGAGGGTATTATCAGGAAAAAAATTTCAGAGGATAAGTCTTACTGTACAGAGCACAGTAGTCATCGGAAGAGGACTGTTGTGCAGGACGCAGTGAGCTGAATCTGAGAGAAAATACTAAGTATACAAATAACATCATGAAATATGATATGATAATGTCTAACGTGTCAATACTATTAATTGGACTATATACTTATGGAATATCATAGTAAGAATTGGGTTAGAAGTAATCTAATTAGGGGGGATAGTTCTTTGAATAAGTGATTCATAACTATCTATTTTAAAAGCGTTGATGTCGGTTTGATATTCTACTTGGAATTCAAATCATCTAAGATTCTTTGATTTCTTATCTCTGATATTTATATTATAAAACTCTAATGCGTATGAGGAATTCCTATCTAGGGCTGAGCATGAAAGGTATGTATTGATTGTATGTTACTCCTTGGGTGAGTTGTTATTATTCGAAGTGTTTGGGTTGTCTTGTTATTATATCCATACTCCATGAGAGAGTCTATTCTGGTAAAAAATACCTTATGATCTTAGAGTGTTGTGACCTCTATTCCTTTGAGATATTGCTCATATTGATTACATGATTGCTTCTTCCACTGGAGACCTTGCGAGACTCTCCCCATGGTGGTTTCATAGTATGCTCAATTATGCCCTTGCTAGATCTTGCGAGGTCACTTATATTTATGAAATTGCGATTCCATACTGCCCGAAGGGAGGCACTATACGTACGTTAGATTGCGGACATTATGGAAGGTCCTCAGTCTCCGCCCATCGTGTCCGTAAGCACTGGTAGGGCCAGCATCCTAGACGCATGGCAGGGTTCTAAAGAGAGGACCCCTAGGGTGGTTCTGGTATATTATTTTAGTCACTTGCAAGTGACCAGGTTAGCGAGCAGAAATTGTAACTCCTTTCACTTTAGATGTCTGGAGCCTTTAATATGATTGTCATTATCTCCTTACACATGTTTGTTCAGAGCCTTATTAATGTTTTCCTATATTTGCGAGTCGGAATTGTGGTTGACTAACCTTGCAGGTGTATTGACCTTGGTTGAGTTCAAATGTTGTGGGATGTTCACAATCCTTTGTTATTCTTATTCTCTTCATACTACTTGTTTTCATTCAGTGGGTTTTTACATCCTACTGAGTGTTTCTATGAAATACTCATGCATCCTCTGATGCAGGCGCAAATGAAAAGTGAGATTAGGAAGTGCAGTAGTGGAATGGCGGATTACAGACGCCGAGAAGAGTTTAAAGACTATTTAGTTATTTGTTTTGCTTTTTATTGATGCTTATGACATTATTGGCAATTGTGTGCCATAGACTTATAGGTTTATTTTATTTGACTTTCTTAAATGGATTATTATTATTAAGTAAATTCATTTCATAGTATTCATTGATGTCTATTATTGTATTACACTGATTGCGGGCATAATCGGTTACACGTCCTTTTGAGATGATTGTAATCGGTTGATAAATCGACTGTTCGGTCGCGTGCCCGGGATCTCTACCTTGAAATGTATTCCATTGATTGGCTTCCGCACTCCGATCGAGGTATGGGATTTCGGGGCGTGACATAAACAAAGCCTTAGTTGAAATAGATGGACAAATAGTGCCACAATGTGTTCAAATTCCGTTACTTAAGGTCTCTTATCCATAAAGAAGGGGATATTGATAGTGATGTGATGCATAAGATTAATGCAGGGTGGGTAAAGTGGAGGGCAGCCGGAGGTGTGTTGTGTGATAGGCGTATTCCAAAAAGGCTTAAAAGCAAATTTTATAGAACAGTCATTAGGCATGCAATATTCTATAGAGCGGAGTGCTGGGCACCAAAGAGAAGTCATATAGATAAGTTGAATATAGCCAAAATAAGAATGTTAAGGTGGCTGAGTAAGATAACTAAGAGAGATAAGATTATAAATGAATATACTCGTGAGAGCCTAGGAGTAGCTCCTTTTGGGAAAAAGCTGAAGAAATGTAGGTTGCGTTGGTATGGGCATACGCAAAGAAGACTATTAGATGCCCATGTGAGAGGATTAGAAGAGATAAATGTAAATGATATTAAAAAAAGGGAGAGAGGCCTAAGAGAACTTGGATGGAGTTAATAAAAAAAAGATTTAAATTTACTATCTCTTACAAAAGAAGTAGCCCAAAACAGGCCTAAATGGAAGAGTAAGATCCGTGTGGCCGACCCCAAATAGTTGGAAAAATGCGCTACTTGATTATGATTATGATCTCTCTTATCATTTTATGATTGTTTCTAAATGGAAAGTGTAGGATTTTATTTTATTGCCAAATACAATTCAAACATTGGAGACATCAAAATGGTTGTGATCTACAAATTCATAGTTATACAACTACAAAACCAACATATATGAATGGATAACTGGGTAATTATTCCTAAAATCCTAGGTATACATGTAACCTACATGGTAAACTCGGCAGATACAGTGAGGCTGATTATGCCCCTAGGCTATAAATACTGTACAAAAGGTGGGTATGATACAGATGGAAGCCGTCTATCACCAGCCATACACAGGATTCTGTACCTGAGGTGGTAATAAGTGCAAGTCTTGGCAGTGTTGCCTACCATAATCACGTGTGCCTGGAATTGCACCCGTAGAAAGCCTCAAGATCTCATTACCAGTAAGACAGTAATGAGCGAAAGCCAATCCCCCATCCACTAGTTCATTCAAGTTGGGCATTGATACCGATTTCATTATCTTCACATTATCAGATTCAACTGGTGTGGGAGCATGATTTAATACCTTGTCTAGTTCAGAGTATTCCATAAATCTTTGTGTTGCAGCTTCCCAAGAAAGGTTATATCTTTGCTCAGGAGTCAGAGGCTGAGGTTCTCCAGACATGGCTTCCTTCACTCTTGCAACAAAATCCTCTGATGTCTTGTAGGTCAGGCAGTTAGGAAATGCCCTGAAGAACTCGTTTGATGGGTGGTCAGCACAAATTACAAACTTACCCATGGCAAGAGCCTCAGCAGTTGCTGTGCACAGTACATCACTGACACTAGGATTTATGAAAACTTTGTAGCTGCAGTATTTGAACTATATTAGCTTGTTGCCATGTCATTATTCATGATCTGTCAACACTCAGCTTCCCAAGCACTATCGTTTGACCAATAGCATAAAGTTAATATAGAAGAGAACTGACATTTACAAAGTTGCATGAAAATTACGGAAGGTTTAGTACCTGTGAAGCGAATCATCAGCGTGGTCTCTCCCTTTGAGAAAATTAAGATTCAACTCAAGCTTCTTGGCAGCAGATTGGACTTCCAGTGAATCTTCTCCGTTTCCATAAACATCCAATTTGAAGCCCTCAAGTTCCTGCTTGTGCTTTGCCATCAAATCTATTAACTCCCTGTATCCTTTAGCCCAGACCATCTTGCCCAAGAAATAAGCTCCTTTAGAAAACACCTGCTCTCCGCGCTCCCTCTCGGTAGCCATTTTTTCTCCTACTTCTAGAAATTTGGGGTTAACACCATGGACATTGCATATAGTGGACTTTGGAAGATCTTGTGTTGCAGCAGAAAGCCTAAGAACCTGTCCAGATCAACATTTAAAAGGTAATAAGAACCACAAGGAAGAAAACAGTTTTTTATAAATAATCTTTTTTCTGGTAAATTTATCTAAATACAATTTCACAAGAGTAATAGAGCATGAATTTTCCTGAAAAGAATGAAGATATATCCAAAAACAAGTTACATGGAATCGGAAGACACTATATTGAGGAACTTGGGTCCAGACAAAGCCAGCATGCTTGAGGTCTAAGATCTCGGAAAAAAAATGGGCAGACACCATTTCATCCAGAGTAAAGACTCGAACTCTGAATAATTTCTTCAAAAATAAAGATCTTATTTTGTGTACCAGCCATAGAAATTAATGTTTTAACTTTCAAATTCCACTTCCTGACCCGATTCCTGGCATAAAACTGGGTATTGAATAGCAGAACCAGACTCAATCAGGTCCATTATTCAATACATATAAACAATCAAAACATCATCTTGTAGATCTAGTATAAGATGTACCTTGTGGCAGTATGCTCTCGTAACCCAATTGTTTATATGCTTTACAAGAAAGGCTTGGAGGGCACCATTCTTCTCCCTCTTGATATATTCTAAGTAATTTGTGTGGACAACACCGACCACATGATTGAATTTGTCAGTCCAGCGCTTTCCATGATGGTACCAGTTCAAGTGCTCTGGTTCTTCGAGTATTGCAATGTCAGCTTCCTTAGAGGAAATAAATTGAGAAGTGTCTCCAGCAGGAATAATGCTTCGCCTTTCTTTAGAAAACTGATGGAGAAGGTAAGAAATTAAACATGGTACTTCTTCGACTCAAACAAGTACTTAACATATCTAGAAATGAATATAGAATTATATTTGATTCAGTAGTTACCTTTCCTGGATAAAAAGCAATCTTAAAATCAGCCTTGAAGCCGACTCTTTCCTCAAGCCAATCTCGTATGTAAGATTCCTGCTCTTGTGGAGAGCTGAATGTGAGCCTGTTAGGATAAACAAGTTCCTGGTCTGGCTTGCAAAGCCATGGTACTAAAAGGGTCACTTTTTGCTTCGCAGATTTAGCCAAATACGCTGCTCGAAATAATGGGTTTACTGCTGTTCCAGTCATCCAAGGAAGACTGGCGGTTGTCACTATAGCCACATGACGTCCTTCAGAAGATACATGATGTTTTGGAGAATCAGACCAAAATCCACCTTCGTAGCAATGTCCAGTACTGCAAAGCACACTGGCTATCCTAAAATCAAGCTCATCACTTATGTGCTCGTTTTCATGCATAGAAGTTTCAGTTGAGGATAAAGACCGCCATATGAGCTGATCCTTCCGTTTGTTGCACAATGCCTCAACAATCTTGTCACATATATCTGCACCAATTGAACCAACTTGTTACATCAAGAACACCACGCACGCACGGCGACTACCACATTATGACATACTGATATCAGATCCACAAAGATGAATATGTTTCTATCAAACAACTATTAAGCGCATATCATAAACAAATTATCTAGGATAACTTACAAAAAAAACATCTAACAGCAAAACCTATACTTAAAATTTTAGAAAACTAAAATAGTCAAGATGCTTAACAGGTGTGTGTATACCATTTGAAACTGTTATTCAGTGTATTTGAAGATAAACTTAATTATAGGAAAACACTGGAAAAATAAAAACACCACCTTAGACATTATGAGACAACAGACCAGAAAGTACATCAAGTAACACTTCAAAATATCAAGTGACACTTCAACATATCAAGTGAAATGCAAAATAGAAGGGCTGTGCATTAAGTACACATTGAAACACAGTTTGGCCAAAGACTTCCAGAGGTAGTCCTTCAACACTATGAGGCCAGTTGATGCTGTAGGATTTAATATAAACCTCTCTCTCTCTCTCTCTCTCTCTCTCTCTCTCTCTCTCTATATATATATATATATATATATATATATATATATATATCATACGCTAGAAATGCATGCACGACAAAGGACAAAACAACACAAACCTCAGTAGTAACTCACTAAGCCCCACACATCCAAAATACCCATAGCATAAACCTAGACACCACGCTTATGTTCTCGCAAGCATAAAACCACATTGAACATAGATGGCTCATTTAAAATTACCATGCCGCAGGCCAATCTGATCCAAAAAAGGCTCTGACTGCCTTACAAGATGAGCTAATAGCTCAGGTACATCCAGTGGAGGTACATCCTGTCATCAATTAGAAAGAAAAAAGGTACAATGAGTCTAGTCCTCCAGTATTTTAGAAATCAATTACAGATCAATTACATATTTTCGCATGTGCAACTAACAAGTAATGCAAAATGTGATCATGCCCTCAGTAGATGTGTAAATCAACAGGGTTGAGAATCATTCTTGCAAGCCTCAACGCATTAGGAATTTTGGATCATTCACAATAAATTGGAATGACTTTAAATTATAATAATCATTTGGATTGTAAAAGCATAGATATTAGTAAACTTGCTTCACACTTCATTAACGAGTACAAAAACAGTTTAAATAATGGTTAATGGAATGAATGACCAACATCGCATGGAATGTAATTGCAGATATCTACGTTGTCAGAAGTTACAGCATATAAGGAGACCAGATCGAACCTTTGACTTTTGGGGTTCCTTGTATATTGATTTCTGCAAAAAGAAAATCATAATAAATAGATTTAGTTACCATACCTCCTACATAGAAGCACACACGAATGAGTTTATGACAGGAAGATCAATTCAAGAGACATATCTAAACTTATAATTTTGGATTGAAAATAAATACAGTTACAGAGAAAGCAAAAATATGTTGCACATATTTAAAAAATAAAGAAGCCAAACCATTATCAACTAGCTATGTCTGAACGTTTTTAAAAACATGACGCTACCTTATTGTATTATATTGCCGCATCCGTATCCGTGTTTCATTGCTATAAGCTAAGATACAAAAATTACTTCGAACATCATTCCCAACATAATTAAACTGCAAATATGCATAAAAAAGTACTCCCTCCGGTCTTTTATAATTGATTTTCAAAATGAACTAATTTTAGTTCATTTTGAGAATCAATTGCATCTACTATTTTAATTCGTTTTGAAAATCAATTGCATCCATTAAAAAAGACTTGAGGGAGTAACATTTACCCAAATAGAATTGAAGTATTCCTGAGTTCATCCCATCAAAAATGAAGCTTGTTCTTCTCATGAAAACCAGAAATTTCAAGGCTACCAAAGTTCATCTCTTGCTTGTCACTATGTGGTAAGGCATCCATTAATAATCAATTTACCAATTCCAAAAGCTAAACAATGTTCTATCAAGCTCATTCCACCGAGAATCCAATTTTTTTTATTGGTTTTTTGAAGGGGGTGTGATAAGTGAAATCTAACTAAAAATGGCAAACGCCAGATGAACTGCTACAAGAATTTCAATCAGTTGCCATTTCAATCACTCACCAGGCCGGCTTTCAGTTTCTCAAAAAACTCCGATGACGGCGTCGAAGAGGAAGACGAAGAAGAAGCAGAGGAGGATGAGCTCCACCGCTCCAGCTGGCGGAGCCGCGACTTGAGCTGGCGAATCGGCTCCCACTCCTCCCTCTCACCGCGCCAGTCCCAGGCTTTAATCCCGCGCTCCCACTCGGCAAATTTCACCCCATCCTCAGCCTCGGAGGCGAAGGCGTTCTTGATGGCTGAGAGGTCGAGGCGGAGGATCCGGGCGCCGCTGCCGTGGTTTTGCGAGGGAGTGGTCCAGCGGCGGAGCACGCTCTGGCCGAAGTCCGGCGAAGAGTAGGCGCGGCGGAACTCGGAGAGCTTGGGCTGAATCCGCTTAACCAGGTCCAGGTTCTCGAGCTCCCGGTCGATGGAGGTGGCCAGCTTCCTGAAGGTGTTCGCCCGCGCTCGCATCAGCTGGAGGTCTGCGCCCGCCGAGTCCCGCACCTCCCGCCATCCCCGCCGTATCAGCGCCAGTGGGCTCGCCGCCTCCCCCGCCGCCGCGGACGGCGACCTCCGGGGGTCCGACACCGCGCTTATCATCTCCGGCTCCGCCACTAGCGCGAGTGCTGCTCGCTGGCTCTCCCTAATTCTTTTTATTTTAATTTACAAATAATAAAATAACTGATGGCTCGCCTCGAAGGAGGAGGGCGAGAAGCGCGGGGAATTATAACGGATGGGACACGTGGCCTGCCACGTTGGAGAGGGATGACGCTGGCATGGCGTTAGGGACGTGGATGGTGGCGTGGCGTGAGGTGATTGGGCGAGGTTTGACGATCGGGAATATTCGAGGAGATAATTGGGGAGGTGCCTCGGGAATCGTAATATTTGTTTTGGTCCGGGAAAAGGACGGGGCTTGGTCGACCCGGAGAGGCGCGTCGGGTTCGGGTTCTCGAAAATGTTGGTGAAGCTCGAGTTGGAATGGTGTGACCCGGTCTTTTAATCGTAATCGACCCGTACTTATTGGCTTGGGATTTTCTTGCCTGTTTGGTTGCACCAAAATTCTTGGAATTTATAGGTTCTCTACTAACCATAGTGGATAATCCCAAAAATTCACTTGGTTGGTAGATTTTTTGGAGTGGATGTTTTTTATTTTTCACGCCCCAAATGGCCCCTAAGTAGCACATTTGTAGTGAAGTAGTGAATTCTTGGAAGAAGAATTTAAGTGTTGTTGTTTTAATTAATCTCTTAATTTTACTCGCAAGTGTACGAATCGTGTTTGGAGTATAGTCACACAATTCTTACGAGGTCGAACCCACAGGGACTTGTGTAGTAGAAATCTAATCGAATCCTAACTAAACCCTTGACTAGACTATGAAACTTGTAGAAATTGATTAACTAACAAACAACTAATTAAAATTAATTAACGGAATAAAAATCTGAACTTTATCAAATTAACAAAATACTAAGGCTTTGGAATCGGCATGCAATAAATTATAGAGAACCCTAACCCTTCAATTATTTATCATTCTCCAAATACTCGTAACAATCTAGAATCCTATTCACGTTGTTACGGAAGATTTTACTTTAATGCACAATTACTCATACAAAAATCACATCCTTCATGCTATTTAAATTGACAACTCAAATCACTAGATGTATCCACTTACGAGTAAATCACAACTAGTATCCGATTTGTTATTTAACCAATTAAAACAAGCATGCATTGACAATAGTAGTTCCAAATCATAGCAAAAACATGATTAATGCTATATCCGAAAATAACTACGCAATTAACAACAGGAACGCATAAATATTAATGCACAATTCTATAATAAAAATATCAACTTTCATGAATACGGGAATCTCAACAATTACTACAGCCTCATCCTAGCCTTAGCAACTAATTTAACCAATCATACTAACAAAAACACATGTATAATTCATAATTGAATTCATCTAAATTGAAGAATAAAATTGACTTACACGAATTTGATATTGAATGAAAAATAGCAGCACTGTTCTCTCTACTTTCGGTCGACTGTTCCCAACAGCAACAGATCCGATACAACTCCGATCAACAGCAGAATAGCAGATGAAGACCAAAATTGAAAAGAAAACTGGAATTAAAATTTAGAACTTAAAAAAAACAACAACTGTTCTCGGTCGTCTGTCTCGAGTAACAGAGTCAAGCAAACTCATACAACTTCAATCTAATACAGCAGCTAAGTTGAAAACGAAATGAAAAAAATAAAAACTTGGAATTGAAAATACGCTTCGGTCGTCTTCTCTGTCGGACGGCTCCCTTTGACGTCCTGCTCTGTCCTGTTTTTTATACATGAACTGCCGACAGTTCTTCCATTCCCAAATCAGCAATCTTCCAAACTCGAACCATCAGTTCTTCCTAAATCCAGAAGGTTGCAGCTCCAATTCGCGTCCAAATTTGTAAAAAAAAAAACAACTTTACTCTTCTTGAACAGAACCGAGATCACTCAAAATGAAGTTTTCCAAATCTAGCACCAATCTGCCCCTTTTCAATCCTCAATTTAAACAGAAATTGTAGCAACTTACCAATCCGAAATAGCTTCAAAGCTCGATTTGCCTGATTCGCCTCGCAACCTTCCCGATTTGGTAATTTCCAAATCGAGATTTCTTCTTTCTCTCTGTTCATGATCTGCTGTTCGAGCTCCTCACTGTCTTCTCCGTCTCCGTTGCAATCGGCCTCGCCATCGACCATCGAACTGCCGTCGCTCTTCTGTCTTCCGGCGCCTCCACACCGTCGGTTCTCCACAAGCACTCTGCTCCTCTCCCATGGCCGCCGTCATCTCTTTATCAACGCTTGAGCAAAGCTCATGTTCGCCATTAGCCTTCGTCGTCTCGAACCCAGGCCCTCAGTCCGCCGTCGACCATCATCAAAGCTCTCGCCGTCGGGTTCTCTCCCCCATGAGCACTGCTCTGCTCTGGAAAAGAACACCTGAGCAGCAGCTCGGGTTGTTTCTTTTAATTCTTTTTTTTTTCTTTCGACCCGACCCACATATCGAACCGATTCTCTTTTCTTTTTCATTTTTTTTCTTTTGACTTAGTTAAAACTCATTATAACAATCTCATCCGCTTGATCAAATCTGAACACCCGTACATTAATTCCACGCCCATCTTCTTCATCAGTGAACATCAACGGTTCAGATTTTTGACGCTCTTGATCTTAGCTCTTGGGTCACTTTGGCACTTCAAAAACCCGTCTAATGGTTTGGCTATTCCGCAGTCTGAGCACTTGAACCTATATAAAATAAAATATGTCCCATATTAGTCGCATCAAATATTTTGTAAAATTACGGAACACATTTAAATTGAACCATTTAAAGCGCATTATTTATTTAATTCTTAATTACTTAAAAAATTACTAAAATTCACTGTAATCCTTATTTTAACTAGAAATTATGACTAACAAACAGATAAAAAGGCATATAAAAATGTGTATTTTTCATGCATAACATTAAGCAGGTAGTGAAGTACTGAAAGAAGTTACTTTGGAGGAGAAAAGTAACTTCTTACAGAATCTCCTCCTAAGGAGATTTCCCTTGGAAAGTGTTGTGAATGGTGGTACGCAAAACCGTATCTTGGTAGCTGAAAAGTCATATCTTGTAATCAATCTAGGAAGCTGAAAGGTCATGTCTTGTAATCAACCTAGGGAGCTGAAAGGTCATATCTTGTAATCAATCTAAGAAGCTGAAAGGTCATATCTTGTAATCAATCTAGGAAGTTGAAAGGTCATATCTTGTAATCAAGCTAGGTAGATGCGCCCTCTCCTTCTTTATAAGGAGGTCTTCCTCCTCCTTCTGGGGCATGTAATATTGAATCAAGTTTTCCTTACTTCTCTTTTCTAATCCTGTTTTCCTTACTTCTCCTTTCTTTTTACTACTTTTTGTCAAGACCACACCTTGTGACCCTGTTGGGTCACAACAGAAAGTCAGGTAATGACAAACTTTGTAATTATTTAAATATAACAGGTACAAGAACAAAGGGAAAAAATACATTTTCTGGGCCCCACAAGTTTTTTTCTATGCTTTTGCCCCTATCAGCTTCTGATAATTACAAACAATGCCATCACTTCAACTTTTAGTAAAATACCCTTCCAAACACACTGAATTCTGCTAAAAGTAGAATACCCCAAACTTTCCTAGATTCCGCTTATGCTTTTAGCATAATTTGCAACCAAGCATGGCCATGTTTATCTTCAAATCTCCTATGTAGTGGGGATCTTTGAACTTAGTATTTGTGTGTAATTTCAATCATTGCTTTAGGTGGTTATTGCTAAAATAAATGTGAATGACATTTTGATACGTAGGGCATGCACAACCAATGATTATTATCTAAGCGTTTGAATTCAAGAACTTCCGATTATTGATTTCCTTGAATTTTTTATGTTCAATGGTTAAATGATGTTGCCTTCTCAAAAAAATTGATGAAATACGTACAGATTAACCTATATCTTTGATACCAATCAAAAGTGATGAAATAGGTGCACACGCATTTAGTCGCCTGTAGGGTAAATGATGTGATTTTTTTGAGGATCTGTAAAATATGAAGTGAGGTCATTGTTTTAGGGTGCATTTGGCAACCTTGATTTGGATTTAGAGGTGTGATTCTTGGAATCACTTCATTGAAAGAATCTCGTGTGATTTGGCAAATGACACAGTCGGCCCCATCATTTTGGGCGACCTTCTTTCAAGTTATAATCAGAATCGCATCATTTTGAGGTGAGATTTTAGGGAAGAATCAAATCAAACCCAAAAAGGAATTGTCAAACGCAGGATTTAGGGGCCGTTTGGGGCATGAAAAATCAGTTTCATCCACTCTAAAAAATCCACCTGTTTAGTGAATTTTTCACCATGAGATTTTTCACGCCCCAAACGGCTCTTTAGATAAATCACGTGATTCTTAAAATCACAGAGTCTAAATTCACATTGCCAAACGATTTAATCATTTGGGCAAGATTTAATCATAATATTGTTACCCTTATAGATGAAGGGAGCATTAGAACATGATGAAATTGCTTGAAGTAGGATTGTACTTGATACTGGAGGCATGATAAAAGGCTTTCTTAAGCATAATTTAACTTAAGGGTAACAATATTACTACTCCCGGGTGAGGAAAATAGAGTGAAAAAGTGGAGTTGCAATATCATCACCCTTAACATAAAAACCACTCATCAAGAAGTCCCGGGGCAATGAAGCTGGTACATTGAATTAATTCTAGACCAGGCTGGACCCGGCCCAGCCTCATTTTATGTGGAAAAAGACATAAAATTAACCCCTCGCCAATTTGTTTGTCCAGAGCTGGACCCCACAGAGAGTGGACGGACCGCCTGAATCTGGGTCAGTCCTCAGTAGTCAGTCCAAATCATGAGGAGGCCCATACCATCAGCTGCGTACTTCAATGAACTTCCTCCACCCCTGATGTCCTAATCAACCTTTCAATTTGGCCAAATCTCAATAAATTAGCATTAGGGCTATCCGTGATTCAAGATCTTGGAGACGCCATAAATATAAACTGGATAAACATGTGGGACATTCCATGATAATAACTAAGGGATCCATACTGTTGCCAAAAAAAGCGGATAAAAAATAAGGTGATAATTAAAAAGTAATTTTCCTTGCTAGTAACATGATATAACTACGCCATATTTATTTATTTTATCTTGTACAAATGTACTCATGCTATATCCTTAATGTATCAAAATACAATACTCCTTAAAGATGCATATAAGAAAACTTCTAACATTATCTGCCGCAAAGTTTGAAATTGAGATATTGATTACAATTCATAACCTTAGAAACATGAACCTAAAGTACGAGCTTGCATTGTTTTCAAAGAAAAACAAAGGCACGAGTAGCAGTGGGCATAGGACTATCTAGCAAGATTTCAGCCTTATGTCGTGCTATTTAAATTTATAGAAGGTGACAAAAAGATTCCTTGAAGCTATTATGGGGAATTTAAAGACAACAAAAGGCCTTGCCACATAAAAAAATACAATAAAAAGATAGAGCAAAAGGTGGTGCTTAATAGGGAACAAAGACTGAGTTGGTAGGCCCAAAGTGAGGGAAGCCCGTTTATCACAAAACAAACAAGTGAATGAAAAGCATCAGATTCACCCACCCAGACGCTTCCAGCCGCGCCGCCTCGTGCTCGTTCTTTCCACAACCCACACGCAAACCTTAACCACAAATCCAGGCTCTTCTAGGCCCTTCTTTTTCGGGCTTTATCCGGTTTAGAGGTTTCCAGCAAACACAGGGGCGGATGCTGGATTTTCAGGGATATTGGTCATGCCATATTGAGATGGTCAGGTAACGGGATTTTCAGGTAAGTTTTGAAAATGGATGAAATTTATATATGATCTTAATGAAATTGATGAAACCTGTGGGGGTCTGCATTACACGTAGTTCCGCCCCCGGCAAACACCAAAAACATGTAGGCGCACCACAAGTAATGCATTTTCCCGGGTGTATTTTAATTTCACTTGCTTCCTTTCCACCACACTAGAAGAGGTTCCCTTCTTGCCGTGAGAAATTATTTGGTGTCCCTGACACATTACAGAGAAGAGAACTAAAGAGTCGTCAAACTCCGAGACCGGCAATACAAACTTGTGGGATATCATATAATATCTCACTTAGCCCTTTGGAATTTGTATGAGTAATTTGACATGGGACCCAGGATCTCACACCTCGATCGGAGTGCGGAAGCCTTCAAAGGTAGTAACATCTCGAGGCTGAAACCCCAGGCGCGTGATCGATCAGTCGAATCCACCACCAATTACATCATCACAAAAGGATGTGCAATCAGTCATTCCACAATTCAGTGTAATACAGTATACAAATATCATTAATAAATATGAAATGAACCTACTTAGTCTTTATTACAGCAATCAAATTTAATAAAGTAATATGAAATGAAATCCAAGATTCTGGCACACATCGGCCAACATATTTAAAACATTGATGAAGTTTGGTTGTTGATGACATAACATGTCACCTCGAATTTTAAGCTTCCAACTCGACACTTGAGTCGGATTTTCCTTTGGCTTTTTGTGAATTAGCATCATACCCTTGAATACTAGTCATTGTCAGAGTGAGCTTTCTCATTGAGATGCCCAAATATTCAAGAGTGCGAATTGGGAGGATATTGATTCCATATTTTATCAACCTTATTGGTGCATTGGACATTGGGCAATCAAATCATAGTCCAACGGTTCATTTATATCAGAAAGATATGAACTTCTTTTGACTGGCTCTTCAAACCGAACTACTTTTTGTTATTTTGAATTTTCACTTTCTTTCCAATAATTAGAGTAATATTTAGTATAATCACGCCCTGACCTTGTCCCATGATTTGTTTTTTCAGTGATATGGACTTCTTCCAAGCTCTCTTTGGTGTCAGATGCAGAATCGACATGAATTTCACTTACAACTTTTATATCTGCCACTTTGGCCATGTTGCAGAAGTTTTTAGTCAAATATTTTTTCTTGAGCATAGGAACATACTTGTTGTAAGAGAAAATCATATTGTATACAACTATCTCCTTCTCTTCATTATCTTTTTCTTTTAAGGGAGCTACCATTGTATCATCATCATTCATCACTCCCCCATCCTGTGTGAATAATTTCTTCTTCTTTTGCCCAAGGGGATACTTTGGGAAGTCTTATCTTGTACATTTTTCGACCCATGTGCTCCATTCAGTGTTATTCATAATCATCATGATCATAATTTTGAACCTTTGGGGGCTTAGAATGGATCTTTGGTATCTCAATTTAAGTTTTGGGGGCTATGTTTTGGGGTCTAGAGGAATTTGGTTGAGCCTTATGTCCTCTAGTCCTTAACCTAGTATTTATTTTATGTAATGACTCACTCCTAGAAAAATCAACTCTTCTTGGAAGTACTTGTGTAATAGCTTCACTTATTTTTTCTTTATATTGCGGATTTCTCGGTGTACATGGAAGGTTTCCATGAACTTATGCACCAACTAGCATTTCAGAAGATTGATGAGTTGTTGAGGATAAGCCCAACTAGGAAGGACGAAGACTTATGTTTATTCCCTCAAGGTTTTTTATCATAAGCTCTATGGAATTATGTGATTCAACTACACCCATTTTCAACTCATCCTTTGAGCCTAAAATTGAAACCATATGGCATTGATAAGTCTTCTCTTGTTCTTCATCATCTTCGTGAATAGGAACAATCATTTCCTTTTCTGGCATTTCTGTTTCCTTTTTGTCCTTTTTCTCCTAGGTATCATGGTCCATTTCATCTTCTTCCCATGCATCTTCTCCCTAAGGATTGTCCTCCTCCATCTCTTTTGAAACATTTTTCTATCTAGTTTCTTCCCACACTCTCCATTCATTAGGAAGAAATCTTTCCTGTTTAGGTCCAGGGAATGGTCAGGGCTTGTTTATCATGTTTGACTATTCAAGGACCCTTGTCAACTCATTTTGTTCCAAAGCCCTCCATCCATTCAAATAAATATTTTTCTCAAGTTGGGGGACTCGCCCAGACTCAGCACCATTGATTTCAGTATCGAATTCATGAACTGACATGTGTTGCTAAATGTCACTCGAGGAATCATCTCTGTCAGAATCTAACACAATGATTAAATTATCTTCATCTTTTGAGTGATCTTTTTCATTTTCTGAATAAGAGATTATAATGACATTGTTACATTCCCAAAATTCTTCATCTTCCTCATCTCCTTCTGGGATTGGAACTATCATGTCGTTCAACTTCTTGTTTGTCTTTTTCCATGGCTCAGGTGACATAAATTTTGCTAGCGTATACATGACTCGTGGCTTTTGCTCAAGCAATTCTATTGGCAAAATTTCACTTTTTTTTCCTTCCTTTTCTTTTTGTTCATGTTCTTTGGCTTCATCACACCGCGCAGCTTGGTAGGTGGTAGAAAAGCCCATGTTCTTGTAATATCGTATACCTTGGGTGAACGGGTTTTCTTCTCGACGATTTCATATTTCTCATTCTGTAGAAGATCTGGCTGCACCCACATTATAGTGCCATATGGTACTTGCAAATGGACTAATGCATCATGATTTTTTAAAGTTGTTTATGCATATTTGAACTCAACATCCTCCTCAACATAAGGTATACTTAATGCAATTGGATAAAAAAACCAAATTGAATTGATACTAAATTTACAGAAACTTAATGACCCCATCATCAATTAGAGCTTGCATTTGATCCTTAAAGACATTGTATTGGCCTAGGACTCGGTGAAACAAGCAAAATGAAGGGTCATTTGTTTGCTTTTCTTGATCAGGTCTCTTACAAATTGGGAGCTTGATCTTCCCCTTCTTCGTCAACTCATGAAAGAGGTTTTCTATTTCATTGATATCAAATGAATATTCTTTGTTCATCCTTTCTTTCAATGTTTTCTTATCTTTCTTTTTTTTGAGGAATAACCTCAGAAGATTGAACAGAAAATGCATCTTTCTTCTTAGAAGGCTTAGGATATTCTTTCTTTTTGGTAGACTTTTTTGCCTCCCGTTCAAATACCAGACGCTCTACTTCAACGACACTTTTTATAAGATCATTAGAAGTTTTCGGTTTAATAGATCCCATCTTCGATTAGATCGTCACTCGTAAGTTCAAACGGCATATCTTGGTGAAATTCTTTTGAGTTGTTCCATCGGGGCATTTTAATGCTAGAGCTCTCCATCTCTTTATGAAGTCATGCATTGATTCCTTTTGCGCTTATTTAGTCGAATAAAGTTGGGTCATAAAAGTTGTAGCTTCTTCATCAAAGAAGTAACTGAAGAATTTTGTTTCTAAATCTGCCCATGTTTGAATCGATCCTTCTGGCAGTGTTATATACCAATCAAAAGTTGTGCCTTTCAAGGTGTTGATGAAAAGCCTGATTAACATAACATCATTACCAATAAGATTCTTTGTAAAAGTTTAGAAGTGACAAAAATGTTGTTTCGGTGATGCCTGACTGTTGTAAGTTTATAAATTGGGATGCTTGAACTTTGGAGGGAATTGCACCTTGTCAATCCAAGCGGGGTATGGAGAGTTTACCCAGCTTGTTTTAGTTTTGTTTCTTCTTGAATGTGTTAAAGAGCCGCATCGGGGTCGGGCTTTCGAAAGTGTTGGTGAAGCTTGAGTTGGAATGGTGTGACCCGGACTTTTTAATCCTAATCGACCCATACTTATTGGCCTGGGATTTTCTTGTGTTTTAGTTCGCGTTTATCTTCAAATCTCCTATGTAGTGGGGATCTTTGAACTTAGTATTTGTGTATAATTTCAATCATTGCGTTGGGTGGTTATTGCTAAAATAAATGTGAATGACATTTTGATACGTAGGGCATGCACAACCAATGATTATTATCTAAGGGTTCGAATTCAAGAACTTCGGTTTATTGATTTCCTTGAATTTTTTATGTTCAATGGTTAAATGATGCTACGCAAGCTGCCTTCCCCAAAAAAAATTGATGAAATACATACAGATTAACCTATAGCTTTGATACCAATAAAAAATAATTAAATAGGTACGCATTTAGTCGCCTGTAGGGCAAATGATGTCATTTTTTTATGGATCTGTAAAATATGAAATGAGGTCATTGTTTTTATAGATGAAGAGAGTATTAGAACATGATGAAATTACTTCAAGTAGGATTTTACTTGATACTGGATGTAGATGTGTGATAATTGATTACCGATAAGTAGCATATGGCGTAAAGGCTTTCTGAAGCATAATTTAACTTAAAGGCAACAATATTACTACTCCCGGGCAAGGAATTCCGTATCGGATATCGGTATCGTATCGGTCGGCATAAGAGACAAAATAAAATATGCATATTAGGATGGGAGACAGGTGGGAAAGTTAGTTTTTTTTCCCCTTTTTAAAAAATTTTTTTTTTTGAATTTTTTTTAAATATTATTTTATTATAAAATAACGATATATCGGTCCGACCGATATATTGGCGATATTTAAAAAAAATAAAAAAACCGAGATTTGTTCGTCTCGTTTTATCGGGTGGGGCCCAATATCGATATTTCCATGCTTCCGGGTGAGGAAAATAGAAAAGAAGGTGGAGTTGCAATATCATTACCCTTGACATAAAAACCACTCATCAAGAAGTCCCGGGGCAATGAAGCTAGAACATTGAATTAATTCTAGGCCAGGCTGGACCCGGCCCAGCCTCATTTTATGCGGAAAAAGACATAAATTTAACGGCGCACCGATTTTTTTGTCCGGAGCTGGACCCCACAGAGAATGGACGGACCGCCTGAATCTGGGTCAGTCCTCAGTAGTCAGTCCAAATCATGAGGAGGTCCATACCATCAGCTGTGTACTTCAATGAACTTTCTCCACCCCTGACGTCCTATCTACCTTTCAATTTGGCCAAATCTCAAGTATTATAGCTATCCGTGATTCAAGATCTTGGAGACGCCATAAATATAAACTGGATAAACATGTGGGACATTCCATGATAATAACTAAGGGATCCATACTGTTGCCAAAAATAAGCGGATAAAAAATAAGGTGATGATTAAAAAGTAATTTTCCTTGCTAGTAACATGATATAACTACGCCATATTTTTTTTATCTTGTATCAAAACACAATACTCCTTAAAGATGCATATAAGAAAATTTCTAATATTATCTGCCGCAAAGTTTGAAATTTAGATATTGATTACAATTCATAGCCTTATAAACATGAACCTAAAGTACGAGCTTGTCTTGTTTTCAAAGAAAAACAAAGGCATGTGTAGCAGTGGGCATAGGACTATCTAGCAAGATTTCAGCCTTATGTCGTGCAATTTAAATTTATTATAGGTGACAAAAAGATTCCTTGAAGAAATTATGGGAAATTTAAAGACAACAAAAGGCCTTGTCACAGAATTAAAATACAATAAAAAGATACAGCAAAAGGTGGTGCTTAATAGTGAACAAAGACTGAGTTGGTACTTGGTAGGCCCAAAGTGAGGAGAAATTATTAGGTGTAGATACGACACCGCGCTGGCGTCTTAGCGTGGTGTCGATCACCAATGGAAAAATGACATCTAGGATAGCTGTGGGCCCCGGTTAAATACTGAGACGACGTTAACGTATCATTCACGCCGTCTGAAAATTTCGTCTTCCCGCTCACACGTTGAATACCCTTCTCCCTCGGCCTGTTTCCCCCGTTTCAAATCCACCCCACTTTCCCTTCCCCCTACCTCCTCACGACCTCTGCCTCCTTCTGTCGGAGGCTTCCCACCAGCACCACTGCTATCACCACCCTTCGGTTGGAGCTGTGGCTGCTCTCCGCCCACCCTCAATGATCCCCTTCTCCTCCAGGCCCTTGCCTCCCACCTCCTCCAATCCCAATCCCCTCCTACTACCTCTCCTCCTCTTCCTCTTACCTCCTCAAACCTCACCAAACCCAATCTCATTCCTACAAGCACCAGCAAGCCACCACCTTCCACAGCCAGACCCAGTCCCTCCTCCACTCCCTCGACCGCCGCGTCGCCGTCCTCGAATCCTCCCTCCAAAAACTCTCCATTTCTTCACCGGGCACTGTGAAAGACTTTTCTTTTTCTTCTTTGAGGCTGTGGGATGTGGAGGCATGTACGATCCAGATCCACTTTCGGGCATTCCTCGCCAGCCGGTTACAGACCCTCCGCCAGCTCCGCCTCCTCGCCGCCATCAGGGCAAAGCTTGCCTATCTCAAGACAGCTGGCTCTGATGGGACTGCTCGCTTCAGAGCTGCGGCGCTCTCGCAGAAAGCCGCGGATTTGCTCGTTAACCTGGACTCCATTCAGGTAGCTGTTGGGCGAAATTCCTCACAGACAAAAATAGGTGCTTTGTTAATTTAGTGTAATCTGATCTATGCAAAATAAAGTTATGGATAAAAAATTCTTCAGATTTAGTGTTTCTCTACGTTGTAATGTTCAAGATGTTTATAGATTTGTTATGATATTACTTGTAATTTGTTTGTTGTATATCAATACACTTTATATATGCTCTGCCATTTTCTGGGTTTGATGTAGATTTGATCAGAGTGATTACACTCATATTTGGTGATTCTATGCTCAGTGTAATCTATCTATTTGCCAAAAGAGTAATGTCCGGGATGTCTTTAGTTTTGGTGTTTCTCAATGTTGTAATGATCCAAATGTGTATAGATTTGTTATGAAATTCAATGTAATTTGCTTGATTTATCTCAATACCCTTTATATATGCTCTGCCATTTTGTAAGTTGGATTTAGTTTTCAATAGGGGAATTACGATGATGTTCTATGGTTTGTGAATTTCATCTTTAGCTATTATTTCTCTGTTTTCATTGGTTATATGGCCGTTGATGGTAGATTAATAAGATTGTTGATGTCTGCGATTCTATGTATTTCATCTTTAGCTGTTATTTTTCTATTTTCATGTGATGAGGGAGCTCATGTGGAACTTGAGAGATTTCATCACCTCAGTGATGATGCTTGATGAATTGTTGGCACATAGAAATGGAATGGCTGCAGCAGCTCAATAAGGGTTCAATATATGGTTGTAATTATTTCATGTATCAAGACTGCCCTTGGAGTCACTGAAAAATATGTGCCTTTCCAATCCCATGCATACTTCTATGGTCAAGGTAAGCTTCAGATTTAAGTGCATATCCCTTACTACTTGACCCATATCATTTTTTCTTTATTACTGTGAAAGATTAGCACTTTGATGTTGTTGGACTATGCTTTTATTACTGTGTGAGGATATTCTGTTGGGTTTCTTATACCACTGGAAGCATCCTCTAATGTGTGGGTTTACTGTTTGCTGTCGATAGGCTCTGCACATAGAAACTGATATATATTTTTAATCTAATATCTGTCAAAGGACAAGTATCATCTTGCACTTCTTTAGTTCTAGTCATGTGGTTTTTCACCTTCACAATCTGCATCCTCAAGAATTTTTTTTTGTAGAGTTGTATTAGAAAGTACTTTGCAACACAAACTTCGAATCTACCCTTTCAATGTTGATTTTCTATTTTAATATTAATCTTTGCATCCCTTCATTAGCCAATCGAGGACCAGATTTAAAACTTGAGTAAAAACACTTGCAGCCACCTCTGTTGAAACCGGACTTACACTGGCTTTTGCCAAAGACAATAGCCAACGGTTGTATTCATAAACTTTTTTGTACCACCTCCTAGTGCTGGCCTCTGTCCACCAGGGTGTGGTTAGTGGGGCTGGGGAAGGTTGGGGTCAGCACATAAATAGCACTGTGGAGGGTAAAATCATTTTTTTCTATGCAGCCTCGGGGAGTTTTCCATCCATTCACCCTGTTCATGAATTCAAGGGAGAATGCAGTAGACTAAGATCTGAGGTGAATCAAATTGCAAGTTCGATATATAAAGTAGCAATTACTGGTAATCTTGGCCATTTGCCTTGTACTTTGTTTATTGAAGATAACCTGGCAGATGACATACAATTTTACAATCAGAAAAAAATTGTATTTGATCTTTGACATACTTTTGTCGTAATGTCTTTGTGATCAGTGATTTTGAAACAGTATTTGGTTTTATCTTAATTAGAAATACACTGAAGTAACTGATTGTTAAAATGTGTGTTTGGCCAAATGCTATTATTTTATTATGTTTTAAGAACCATGGCTTTTCCTACTGGTCCTGTTGCTTCTTCAGGTGATGACATGAAACACTCAACTCAATTTTTTTCACTGTAAGAATCAAAAACAAAATTCTTGTACTGTAGGTGGGAAATGAAGATACCAATCAAGTACATCTCAAATAGGTTCGTGTTTTCTTGGAAGTTCATGTGTATTGCTAACGCTGTGTATAAGGTGTTTGATGCATTTTTAGTGGTTAAGCCAATTTTGATTCATTACTTTTGCATTGAGACTCATAACATTGAGCAAAATATGCTCCAATTCTGTAATTATTCTACTACAGAATAAATCAAGAATATTCTTGCTTTTTAAATTCATGCGAGTTAGATAGAGTTACTCAAGTTCGTTTCAACTTTTGATGTCTCTGTGTTTTTTCTTTTCCTGTAGCGTGAATCTAAGTGGAGAGGGAAGCCGGTCTAAGAATGGAGCTGTGCTGGAGCAAATTTTTAACGGAGGCCTGTCTGCCCCTGTGCCTGTTCAAATGGAGCCTAGGGGAGTAGAATCTGATCTGGTGCAGAAAAAGAAGTTTGTCAGAATTCTTAGCCCTTGACTTCTTTTGGATCGTCGGAGCTGTTCTACTGCCAAAAAAATGAAGAGTGTTGCCTATGTCCTAACCTGATAACCTTGTTGGAAAATTCTTTTGATGTATGCTGCTTGGTTTGTTACTGAATAAAGTGAAGCACATGCCTATCCTTTTTTGTAATCCTTGTACTAATTGAACTGTTTGTTGTGGCTTTCATCAATGTTTTTTATTGTATCTTTGGATGCAACTCTACTGCAGGATATTTGATTCTTACTTATTACAAGATTCTGCAAAATGTTAACTATCATTGTTGCACACTTTATTTGTAACGTTTCTTACACTTTATTTGTAAATGCTTTTTAGTGATTTTTGGAGAAATGGCTAGCTCAAAGAGTTCAGACGCTTTTTTTATTTAAAAAACTAAAGAATTAAAACACTTCGTAATTCAAATAATTATGCATGCTCCATCATAGAGATCCTCCTCGCTTGTGTGGTTGCCATCAAGCTTAGTGTTACATTCCATGCACATTTTCGTATAGAAGGGTATTTATATGATTTCATGCACAACCTATATCTTAATTTACAGGTGTATCTCTTAATTTTACATGAGTCTTCCACTACATCTTCCATGTTTAAATAGTTTGTCGCATCTGTCTATTAAAAGTACTGCATTGTTTACTAAAATCACATGCATAACCTGCCTAATATCTTTTTGGTTGGCCCGCTATTGGTAACAGATGAAAATTTTATTTGCGGCTCATTCCAACTTTGCTCATCCAAATGCAATCAAACTATGAAATTAAAAAAACATCATGCTACTTATTAGAAGTCCCTCATTCTCTCTATAAATTGACCTGTCTTTGGAAAGAAGCGACAATAGAAGAATTCCACACCAACAACTCAAAATTGTACAGTACAGGTATTTGGATAAGACATTAAAAATGTACAATGATACTACGCCAAAACTTTAGGCGAATAATCTTGCCAAAACTACATGGTATGCATGTTTAAAAAGTTCTTTTTTCTGAAAGTACGTAAATATAGAAAAGCTCTTTAGATTGGATTTTTTCCTCCAATAAAAAAATCATAACCTAGTGCGAGTATATATTTCAATTTACAAGAAAGCCTGATTCAGTGCAAAAATATGAAGGCCATCTTCAGCAGAACAAATGTTGCATGACATTGTGTGATCTGTCTGAAGCCAGATATAGCAGCTGACAAAATTTGTGTCCATAGTTACGATGATTATCTTATTAGGAACAGCTCAAATTACTTCAAGCCATCGTCGCAAATGATCAAATCAGGACTATTAATTATCAAGGCTTAGAAAATAATTGTAACTGTCTGGCAGTAACTTATACTGAATTGGATCCATCACTACCAAAGAATAAACCAGATGGAATAGAGATGCCAGCAAATCCAACCATTATAACTGCAACTCCAAGGTAGTCCATAAGATGTGGCGCATGACCCATTATTGAATCAACAGCAGCTCCTAAGGGGACCTGAATTGCAAGACCAGCTGAAGCTACTATGGTTGTTGTAAGAAAAACAGCTTTTGTCCACAAGTAACCACTTAAAACGTTGTCCAGTAGCCCTGAAAAGGTAGTAGAAAATGAGCTTTTAATAGTAATAAGAGAGGACTATTATACGGGACAGGAAGAAACATTAACAAAAAGAATGGTAAAGATTTATAATAAGATTATCTGGTGCAGATCTTTTCCAACAATGTAACCAAATTGCTTCCAACCCAGCATATAAAATGGCTCCACCTCAGTGAAATTCAGAATAAAAACAAAGGGTGAAAATATTAAGAAGTTGAATAGGCCAAGATATCCGAGAAATTGAGGCAAACTTGTCCGGCCCTCTCCTTTTCCTTCATCAGGCAATTTAACTCGAATCAATGTCATATAAATTGCATAAAATACAGCCGAAACTAGAGCAAGCACATCCCCAAGAAGAGGATTCAAAGCAATTGGATCTGCTCCTGATTTTAAATCACCCAAGCTAACAGTGATAGTTCCCACCACACAGAGAAGAACACTAACTAGTTTTATCCATGTGAAGCTCTCGTTCAAAAACACTAAAGCAAGCAAGAATGTGAAGCACCAACTATAGCCATTTGAGGTTCTGCTAATAAATTTCCTTGACTAGGCAACTCGTGAAGCTCAATATTCCCTTCCAAGATATCCTTTCCATGCACATTTATTTGTGCAGATGCAACAGAAACAGAATCACCTTCAATAACCTTAGAAAGAGTTGTTTTTTTCTAAAAGAACAGCTTTCTTGGAATCTCACAACCATCGTTCTTTAGAATTAATGGCATCAGTATAGTGTCTAAACCAGACATCTTTTAATGAACATCCCAGTAACGAGTTATCTCGACAATTGGGATATATATGTTATGAGACATGGAGAAATGCCAGCATCAACCACAGACTGAACAATATAACTGGCGGCAATCCAGATTGCCGCAACAGCAACTACGTAGAACAAACCAAGGACACATCTCCAACTATTTCCATTCATTTTTGTAAGTCAGGGTGGCAATATCAGTTCCTCATACCGTGATCTTTATGGCAAATATGATCAGATCTCATTATAGGTATTTCGCGCTTATAACCAACCAATCATTGCAAGGCATAACCATCAGATTTGCAAATAGGCGCTGCATTTGTAAGGCTTCATCTCATACATGACCTAAACCGATAGAAAAACCAAAAGATTAATGAGCAGGAAGGCACCAGTGAAGAATCCATCGAGAAATAGCAAAGCTTAATTCTACTTCAAAATCTGAAGAATTTTTTATCCATAACTTTATTTTGCATAGATCAGATTACACTGAATTAACAAAACACCTATTTTTGTCTGTGAGGAATTTCGCCCAACAGCTACCTGAATGAAGTCCAGCTTAACGAGCAAATCCGCGGCTTTCTGCGAGAGCGCCGTAGCACTGAAGCGAGCAGTCCCATTAGAGCCAGCTGTCTTGAGAGAGGCAAGCTTTGCCCTGATGGCGGCGAGGAGGCGGAGCTGGCGGAGGGTCTGTAACCGGCTGGCGAGGAATGCCCGAAAGTGGATCTGGATCGTACATGCCTCCACATCCCACAGCCTCAAAGAAGAAAAAGAAAAGTCTTTCACAGTGCCCGGTGAAGAAATGGAGAGTTTTTGGAGGGAGGATTCGAGGACGGCGACGCGGCGGTCGAGGGAGTGGAGGAGGGACTGGGTCTGGCTGTGGAAGGTGGTGGCTTGCTGGTGCTTGTAGGAATGAGATTGGGTTTGGTGAGGTTTGAGGAGGTAAGAGGAAGAGGAGGAGAGGTAGTAGGAGGGGATTGGGATTGGAGGAGGTGGGAGGCAAGGGCCTGGAGGAGAAGGGGATCATTGAGGGTGGGCGGAGAGCAGCCACAGCTCCAACCGAAGGGTGGTGATAGCAGTGGTGCTGGTGGGAAGCCTCCGACAGAAGGAGGCAGAGGTCGTGAGGAGGTAGGGGGAAGGGAAAGTGGGGTGGATTTGAAACGGGGGAAACAGGCCGAGGGAGAAGGGTATTCAACGTGTGAGCGGGAAGACGAAATTTTCAGACGGCGTGAATGATACGTTAACGTCGTCTCAGTATTTAACCGGGGCCCACAGCTATCCTAGATGTCGTTTTTCCATTGGTGATCGACACCACGCTAAGACGCCAGCGCGGTGTCGTATCTACACCTAATAATTTCTCCAAAGTGAGGGAAGCCCGTTTATCAAAAAGAAGTGAGGGAAAGCACCAGATTCACCCATCCAGACGCTTCCAGCCGCGCCACCTCATGCTCGTTCTTTCCGCACAAACCCACACGCAAACCATAGCTACAAATCCGGGCTCTTCTAGGGCCTTCTTTAACACGACAAGTGCAAGATACGTCCTCTTCGGGCTCTTTCCGGTTTCGAGGTTTCCAGCAAACACCAAAAACGAGTAGGCGCACCACAAGTAATGCGTTTTCCCAAGTGTATTTTCATTCCACTTACTTCCACCACACTAGAAGAGGTTCCCTTCTTGCCGTGATAAATTATTTGGTGTCCCTGACAGGCAACACACACTTTACGCGTGCATTAAGCAATGTTGTGCTAAATAGTTAGAGTGCACATTTAAAGCGTGTGTGCTGTTGATCTTAGAAACCGACAGCTCTGGTGCCTTGGCGTAAAAGTGATGTGGCCAAGCCCGTTGTGGCAAAATAGAAATGATTAGGTAATCATTTCTCTTTTGCCGTAGTCTCACCTCACGCCTTAGGGTGTGTTTGGAAGCAAAAAAATAAAACAGGGTAAAATTTTTTAAGGCCGATAGTTGATGTATGTTTGAAAGTTGAAAAAAGACATGGGTGACAGGTGACAATTTTTACTCTGTTTTGGTTCAACTGATTTCTGTTTGAGAGTATAAAAATTTATCAGTCTGCTTTACGTTTGGGAAGCACTATGAGAAACACCCTGTCAGGGCATAAATGTACCGAAAATATCCCTTGCTAATATTTTGATTGCCACTCCTTTTCCCCAAAATATGAGGTAGGGCGGCCAGTTCTCCTGCCCACCCCCCCGACTGGCTGGTCGGATGAGCCCTGTATTTTACGGCGACCCGGCATTACCATTCGCTTCGCCTCTAACATCGATTACTCGATCGCGTTGCCCATCGTGTATTCGTTTACAATATTGGCATCCTTGAGTACGCGGCTCCTGCCAGAGTTTGAAATGTGTTCCGCTATCGCATTATCGGTCGCTCGATATAAGTGCTCATCGTCTAATATATTCCGCACGATACAATCCCTTTCTCTATCGGGCAATTGGGATGTCGAAGGCCTTGCTCATCGTGTAATCGATTACTCGTTATCCACATCATCGCGTGGGCATCTATCGTTGGTACAATTACTCGATTGTGTTTCTCATCGAGTATTCAATTACTCGATATAAGTGCTCATCGTCTATTCTAGTCCGCTCTTGAAAACCCTCTATCATGTAATCGGGGTGTCGAAGTACTTGCTCAACATGTAATCGGTTACTCGTTGTCCACCTCATCGCGTAGGCATCTATTGTGGTTTCGATTACTCGAATTTGGAGATCATCGAGTAATCGATTACTCGTTATTGGAGGTTTTCTATTTCGCTTTCGCGACCGCCACGTCAAACGTATTATTATATCTGAGTGTCGTGTACCCTTCATCGTGTCATTATGCATGGGTGCCGAGTAATTCAACGCACATGTCAGAGTGCATGCCAGACCCGTCACCCCCGACGCCTACTTATCGAAAATGCTCTTGCCCTTCACCCAATTATTAATACCCGTTTCCGGAGCTTCAACACCATTGCACAACTGCGACTACTCGGTTAGGTTTTCGCGATTCCACTTTCCGGCGGCAGCGGTGCCAGCGGCGGAATCAGGCCTCCAGTCGATTTAAAGCTGGTCGATCTGCAGAGTATCCTTCGTCAGGGTGTCGGGTTATCGTCGAGCCGACCATTCCTCCAAAGACACCTCCACCCACCGGTAAGATTTAAAAATCAGACATTTTTTTGTTTGGAAGCTGCTACATTTTTGTTATATCATTTGATTTCGTGTGTCCGATTGCACGATTGCGCTCGCATATCGTGTCACTGGATCCCGATGCTGTCAATATCGTAACCTGATTTCAAATCCTACTGGATGCGTTACAAAGTAGATGAATCCACTGCCAATTCCCACCCAAGAGAAGAGATCTTCCCAGACCCCGAGGAAGTATAACGCGAGGCCAAGCCTCGGAACCCAGTGTACACCCGGCGCTCTCACTACATCTCTACAAGTTGCAGAGCGTTACCCACACTGCATGGACCTATTGAAAGAGACGGCTTTTCATTTGTTATTCGAAGGTCGTCATGTAGTTGTGGCTAGAAATTTGCTTGATGTTTTGTTGGACTGTTGGGATGAGCGTCTGATGGTGTTCAACATCAAGGGTAGAAGGTTATCCTTCACTGAGCAGGATGTTGCCCTCATCACCAGGTTGCGGGCCTTTGGTGAGATTGCTAATTGGAAATCCCCTGACGGTAAACTTCTGGCCCCGAAAGGCTCATTCTACCGTAAGTTCTTCTCCACACGGAGACTGGATAGGCAATCTATTGAAGAACTACTGGATAGGCAATCTATTGAAGAACTACTTGATAATCGATAGGTAATCGATGACTCGGTATCATTGTATATATCCATTAGTGGCTAATGATTTCTGTTCTCATTCTGCAGATATGGTTCTTCGAGCACACTAATCTGTTTCACTCTACTATGGGTCCATGTAGTCCAAGAGTGAGAAGGTGGCCCGGAGCTGGGGTGCTGGTGGATGAAGCAAATAAGGTAATCCAATTCCATCACCGATTTCGACCATATTACCTTCACCTATTGGAGACATTGGATGTCCAAACCGACGTCGTTGATGTCATAACCCCATTATCGGAAGAGTCATCTCTCATCCCCCTCCAGCAACCTCAACCTCCGTCGTCATCGAGGTCGACACAGCTGTCAACTATCCACCATCATGTCACTTCCATGCAGGGTGTTCTTGAGGGGATTAATTCCCTCCTTAATGTCGCCCTCGAACAGAGCGATATGAAGGAAAGTCGAGGCTTCAGAGTCTCTCAGATAGGGTATTCAAAAAATGAAGGAATGGAATCACTCAGTCAGAATCCTAGTTGACAAACTGGGAGTTGACATACCAGAAGCTCCCCAGCAACCACCCCAGAAGGTTCATACGCCTGGGCGTGTCAGCCGAAAGCGGCCACACCCCGTACGCGGTGAGTCGAGTCGGATGCCGTCATCAAAACTATGCACCCAGAACATGTTCGCCAGTTCCCCCGTGCGATGCCGACAGAGAGGCCCCAAATGGACCAGCCGGATGTGTCACCCTGGGCTGAGGCAGAGCGGCCTCCAACGGAATCGCCTATATCTCCGGCCATTTCTACCTGGCACAAGGTGCCAGCCCACAAGACAACAAAAGCAGGTAATTTCCCTATCACCCGCCCGATATAATTCACCATATATATGCTAATTGAGTCATTGATTACTCGATAGATGTCTCCATCGTTTAATTGAGCACACGATAGCTCTGTAAATTGTGTAATCGATTGTACGATATATGTGCCCTTCGTGTATTCAATTGCACGATGGCTACTCTATCGTAGTTGCACGTTATACATTCCTCTAAATGGGAATCCTCATGTCCGTCATTGCCTTTTTCTTCTTTTCAGCATCTAGGGCACAGATGACTCGCGTCGAGGTAGCGCCACCGTCAGTTATTCCAAAGTTTACGCGCGGGAATGACTTGTACATAGCTTCTTCCAAAAGTTACGCAATGAAGTTGAAGACGAACCTGCCCCCACTTCTGCCTTCCCACCCGGTCCTCCCATGCCAAAAGGAAAACAAAGGCGATTAGTTAAGGCCTTCCCGGTTCAACCGACCCCTCGAGCAGCAGTGCGACCTGATGAGACCCTGCCGTCTGAAGAGAAGGGTGACGATACGCACCTTAGCAGAAAGGGAAAGGAGCATGTAATGGAGGCTGAAACAACAGAAGTTCATCAGACGACAGACGTACCCACCGACTACGTGGGAATTAAGATATGCTTCAAAATGAATATGTTGCCGCCTAAAGATCGAACGACGATTGTGCACTGGATGAAGCACCCAAGGTAGAAGTATCCACTAGATACATTATACGATGCAGACTACTTAAGTTTGCTACGGACCGAGGAAATAAACTACACGGTACATGCACATGTTGCTAATTTATTCGATGGTATTTCGTTGATTGGAATACTCGATGGTTGTTTTAACCAAATACATGCAGGTCATTGATGCGTTCTTTGAACTGCTCCAGAAGAGGCAACAGATGAACATGATGTATTGATGTATCTGTACTGCTTCTTTGGAGGAATCATGGCCACTAAATATATTGAACTCGTAAGTGTGTGACCTCTTCTTATTTTTACATGGTGCTGTCGGCAATCATCTAATATATATATTTCATTCTTATGTAGGAGTTCTTGCTCGCCGGTGATAATAAACAGCTTATAGATAAATTGGTAAATAGCATGCTGAAGGGAATCGACAGAAAAATGACGTATGCTTTCTTCCCAATGCATACGGGCACCCATTACTGCTTGCTGATTCTACATTTCCCCACCCTACAGTGGCACTTCTACAATCCTCTTAGCGGCCATCCAGCGACGCATCCACGCCATAAGAAGGCTACCGATCGTGTAGTTGCCTATCTGAATAAGATCCTAGCAAACCAATTCAAGATGAAGGGAGCTTCCGACTGGTTTATGTCCCAAATAAGGGATGTACCCTTCCAACGTAATTCTGAAGACTGCGGAATACACGTAATAATGTACGCAGCACAGTTGGCTTCAGGGGTCGTCAAACTAGTTTTTGATCAGACGGCCATAACAATGCTCTATCGGCCTATGATCGTGGCAGTTCTGTTAAGGGGAAGTATAGAGAGGGAATTTGACGACGTAGCAGCAGAAGGTTTACAGGACATCGCATTGGCCGCAAAAAGATTGTAGTGTACTAGAAAAAGCGAAAGTACTGTACATAATGATATTACAGACATCCATTGGATACGATCATTACGTTACATATAAACATTGTCATGTACCTAATGAGAGATTCATGTACATAATGATAGATTCATTTATTAATACTTACCCTTACATGATTTGTAATTCCTGCACCTATATCGACCAATCAATGACTCTACACAAGAGCTTATCGTGAACACGATTGCTCAATATGCATGGCAAGGACCACTATCATGCCTGAGATGACTCGACTAAAGAGCTTATCGTAACCTCGATTGCTCGATCTCGATCTAGGCAAGGACCACGATCGTGACGTCGATGACTCGATTGAAGAGCTTAGCATCATCTTGATGACTCGACTGCAGAGCTTAGCGTTACCTCGATTGCTCGACTTGCATGGGCAGCACCACTTCGTGCCGTCGATGACTCGACTGATGTGCTTATTGTGACCTCGATTGCTCAATATGCATGGCAAGGAGTAGTAAATGGCACGCATTTACCGTCGACGATGTGGCTGACTCACTGGTGGATCAGGGGGGATATCAAGGGAGTTCCCGATCTTATCTCGGATTCGATCTCGCAGCTGAACCATTACTCCATCATCTGGCCCCGACCATTCCCCGGCATGACTACTAGATGGATGATTGTCATTAGATGGTTCTTCGATCACTCGGAAAGCTTCATCTGTTTTGTACGCGGGGAGCAACCAATCTCTCATGTCAGAATCAGTGGCACTATTGTGTTGCTCGTGAATAAAGTTGTGCAACACGGCACAAGCATACACAAACTTTGCTTGCATCTCAATTGGATAAGGGGGCATGTTTTCTATAATGTGCCAATGTTTTTTGAATGCCCCAAACGCCCTCTCAATTATATTCCAGAGAGACGCATGTATGTAGTTGTACATCTCATGCCTTCCAGTTGACCGTCATTGTTGGAAAGAAGCAACATGATACCTGTGACCTTGCCCCTTGTAAGGACTGAGGAACCCCAGCTTGTTCGCATATCCTGTGTCAACCGCGTAATACTTGCCCGACGGTAGTCATGGGAAAGCAAAATTTCCGTCTTCTAATACGGAGTCGAGAATTCGCTGATCATGGGCGGACCCCTCCCACCCTGTGACGACATAAGTGAAACGCATGCTGAAATCGCACACACACATGACATTTTGTGTAGTGACCTTTTGTTTACCCCTATATGCATTTGACACATCCGACTTCACCTTCGCCATGACATGCGTGCCATCTATTGCCCCAATGCAATCTTTAAAATATGGATAAAATTTTCTTTTATTTCGAATGTAAGATGGCATGTGCTCGAGTGGAACCATGGTGCAGATTCTAGCATGGAACCATTGCTCTAACGTGGTGAACAGCTTATACACATACCGATGTATGGTCTCTTCTGAGCGGGAAAATTCATGCCCCAACTTACGAACAGATGTACCGTGACCCATGAGCTGACAAAATATCATGAGTTGTTCTTCAACAGATGAGCCTCGACTATCTTCCAGACCGGATGCTCTTGTAACGCCCGAAAAATCGGTATGTCTATGAAAACTGCTATTTTAGGAAACCGGTCTAAAATAGGAAGGTTTTCGCATCCATCGTGATTGTTGGTCTGGTAATTCATTTTGGCTATGTGGAACCCTATCTTGACGTTTGTTGGTCAATGAGATTGTTTAACCGGATTAGGCAGATTTTTTCGAGCGCGAGGACTAGGCCTGGCGCTGTAACCCGTCTGACGTTAGGGGTTTGATACACCTGACGCCAGGACCACTCGAGTGCCAGGGATAGGGCTAGACTTGCGTGTGGGTACACATGTGGCGGAGCCTAATGGGCATGCTACCAGGTGTAGAACTCGTGTACGGTGGAACTGCACATCACACGTGTAAGTCATCTTAACCATTCATCTAAGAATTTGTGTTCTAAGACACGTGAGAACCTTTAGAGGGCCACGTGGACCCTGTAGTGGTGCGCCACCTTATGGGTGACGTGGACACCCTTGGGCGCCATGTGGTGGGGACCCTTTCTATTTGGAAATTTCATTAATGGATTACTTTTTTTTAGAAATCAATTTGATTTGGGAATTATCATAAGATATTAGTATTTGGTAATCAAGAGGGGTAGGTGGTAGATGTTGTGAAACTCTAAACAATTTAATAAGAGCAAAGACCGAGATGAGTTAGTGGAGTTAGTTGAGAGTTAACACTAATTCCATGCAATTGACTCCATTAACTCAATTAGTAGAAAACCGAAGAGACATATGGGAAAGAGAAATTCCAGAATTTTCTGTTGCAATCTGGGCCATTGAGATGGAGAAATGATCAACGGTGGTGAATCATTTAAAATGTCTATAAATAGGGCTCTAGTAGGGGACGGTTTTTGCTTGAGTGCTTAAGCCATTCAAATCAGCTTATGAGCACCTCATAGCTCGACCTCTCCCTCTACCTTTTCCGACTGGCGGCAGCCCATCTCTGGTGGTGTTCGTAGTGGTCCAAGCAAGGTCGACCTGCGAGGTGGCGCAAGAAGAGTTACCCGCATAGGAAGAGATTGGATTTTCGTCTACAAAGTAGGCGCTCTTTTTCCCATAAACTCGTGGCTTAATGTTTGATGTTTCCTGATGATTTTGAGATGTGTTCATGCTGTGATTGAGATTTCATTGACTATCTATAATTTTTGTTGTTAACCAATTCTATGATAGACATTTCCTATATTTATTCCAAAACGATTGTTGAACTCGATCTTAATTGTTAGACGCTTCTCATGCATAGCCCAATTGAGATATTCCAGAATGTTATTGCTGACCAAAGAGGCTTGTCACAATTGATTCGTGCTGTTCCAGACACCTAAAGTTGTTCAATTTCTCTTGTCGGCCTGTTTTGTGCTGAATCTGATTTGCCTCATCATAATCTTCATGGTCGGGGTATATCTAACTCCAACCCTAAAGTATTGGTTTTTTTTTATAAGTCCTTACTGATATTAGTGGATTTCAGTGTATAAAGTGTGTTTGAGTTGTCAAAACCCATGTCTCAATAAAGATATCTTGTTTGAGTCATAACAGTTGTCATAAGATGATTAAATAGAAAACTGTTTGTTATGAGTTACATACCGGAAGTTCTAAAAACTTAATCTGTTTAGGGGTGTTTACTGCTGGGATTGGAGATTTATAGGGTTACATGTGAAGACACGGGGTAATGATGGATTGTGTCCCTAATTAATTGTCTAACTTGTAGTTATTAGTTTATACCGTATGTATATGTACAACCGGCTTTGGGATTAACAACTTGGGTAAGAAACTAAATAATTTCAGAACTATTGGGAGTTATCAAAAGCCAGGAGAGTAATGTAATAACTATAGAATGCATTAATAAGAGATTAATTAGTTAATTTACTGTATTGATTAAGTAAGTTTAAGAGTAATGCTCTCGGCCAGACACAGTCCTGCGCCAATAGACTGTATTCGAAAAATTGTAACTAAATGAAGAAATTTCATAAAATTATGCCGTAAAATGGTTTAGAAACTAGAGACAGAAGACTATTCGGCATAAAAATTTCGGATTAAAATTTGTCTGTGCAAACTGTGGTGAACAAGAGAAGTGGGCTAATGTGCAGATAATGGTATAACTTCGGGAAGATTTACACTATACCTTATATCAAAACTATATATACCTATTAACAAATTGTAATAATCTCATAAAACTCTGAAGAAAGGAGTCTGTGATGTCACTGAATTAATCAAATTCAGAAATTGAGTTATGTCAGATTGAGTCATTCTTTTGTGGTGCATCGCACTACAAACCTGATATTCTTTGGAACCAAACTTGGAATCTTAAGCTCTCGGTTAGGGTTTATTCCCTTAAACCCTACCATCCAGTATTCATGACATATAACCCTCAGTATTGTTAGAAAACCAGATATCTTGAATGAAGCTATGCATGATGAAGGTGTCATTCTGTTGAGTCTCAATTATGAGTCTTCCGATGATTGAATTCAGAAATTCCTTAATCACTCTTATGTGAGTCAGATATTGAATATTACTCCTTTGTAAGTCCGATGTTGAATATTACTCCTTTGAGAGGGAGATTACTCCTTTGTGAGTCAGATATTGAATGTTACTCTTCTGTGAGTCCGATATTAAAAGATGATTGAATAGATCTTTAGAATAGGAGAACCCTTATTATTTCAGATTGATTCAGTTCCATGTAAACTGCTTCTCCACCAAGAGTTTTGATGAATGCTCTTTGTGTGGAATCATAGTATGCTCACGAGCCATTGCTAGATCTTGCGAGATCTCCGATGATATATAAACCTCTGTAGTTCAGCCGATGACGGCAGCGCGTGCGCTTTAGATTGTATGACATTACGGAAGGTCTGCAATCTCCGCCCATTGTGCCCGTAAGCACCGATGGGGCCAGCATCCCTAGACGCATGGCCGGGTTCCTCTGTAGAACCTCTAGGATGATCTGGTATTTGATGTCCATAGAAGAAGTGGATTGATCAGAGAGCAGAAATTGTTATATTCGACACTTTGTATGTTTGGAATCAGAATTCTTGATTATCTTCCTCCGACGCTCTGTACGTGTGGAGTTGAGTTATTGTTCATCAATTCTTTACCGTTGGTGGTCCTTGGAGTTTGAGTTATCAATTGGATATTCTTTATCGTTGATGATCCTTGATAATGATGATTGTTTCAGTAAGGTAAACTCTGTATTTACTCATCCTGTCATTGATAAATGTGTCTTGATATTTATACCATCTCGTCAGATTCCTATTATCTGTTGTGGGTTTTTCTTGGCATCTACTGGGTATTTCTTTCGAAATACTCATGCATCTCTCGATGCAGGTTTGAAAGTGGAGAAGAATTGACAGGGTTCGTGTTGGAAGCTCGATGATGGAAGTTCCTAGAAGTGGATTTTCTTTATCAGTTTTTATTTTCTGTGCGCAGAGATTTTAGCAGCCTGCGTGCTGTCTTTAATCTGGATGTTTGGCAGTTATTTGTCTTTTTTTTTTGTATCAGAGTAGTGGATCTCTTAAGGTTTGTATTATTTAAGATTCTTGTACAATAGATATTGTTTAAGCATTCTTGACAGAGAGGATGTTGTGATTGAGTATTCGGTCATGGCCCGGGTTTTAGCCTCAAAACCTTTATTGAGTTAGTGCTTCCGCGCATTTTTTGAGGTTTTAAAATTCGGGGCGTGACAGCTCTAGCCTGTCTACATAATTTAACGAACGTTTGTTTGTTCATAGGACAGATGTCCCTGCATATTCGATCATTCGTAACAGTATATAACATGTCACGTACCAACTCCTCTCCCCTGTGGCGATGTGGGTGAACAATATTACGAGATGGAGGATTTGATAAATATTCCATAGCAATGGCACACTGATTAACTATTGCAGCATCCTCATCGTCGTCGCCAAAATACTTCCACCTCTACAAAGTGAGAATAACGAAATGAACATACTGCTGATTGACTAATAATAAATGATAATGGGGGGAAGATGATTTGCTTACCATAGGGTCCATGGGTTCCCTCCTCAGGAAGTATCAGAAGATCCTCGTGTAATCAAATGTACGATGTCCTTCGGGTGTCTATCGTCAATGCGATTACACGATAGCCTCCATTACCGTGGTCGGTGGAGTAAAGGTAGAAGATATATAAGTAAGCAACGAGATGCACCTAGAATATGTATATATAAGCATTCCCAGACTCACATGCAAATAGTACGAGAAAAGGCAATACTCACATGGAGAAAATCATTCACCACACACTCATGGCCTACATATAGGTCAGAGGAGTCACATGCATACAGTAAGATAAAGGACAATAATCACATGGAGAATAGTAGGCATGACAAAAAAAAAATAGTTCACCCCACACGAAGTCCACAAATGCATAAAGTGGATAACATCTTATACAACAGTCATAAAATCACAAGTTTCTTGAAATCAATAGTGAGACACACATCTAGATGGGCGGTGTCTTCCCATTCCACAGGTTCTTCAACCACTGCTAAGCAAAATATTCATCGTCTTCTAGGTGCAGCCACAACTGTCTATTAGTCTCTGTCGAGAATAATGTTATTGCAAAACTGTACATTGGGTTAGAGGGGTCATATCCAGGGAGGCGGTGTAGTAAATGAAAACATCTGTTGATTTCATCAGTCTGTGCTTGCTTCTCTGCAAGCTTCGCCTCGGACAGCATACAATCGTGCTTCTCGGCAAGCGCATTTCTTGCCATCATAGCGTCAGACAGTGACTGGAAGCCGGTAGATATTTCAGAAGAGGAGTAAGTCTTCCTCTTTGAAGTCTTACACTAGGCACCAGGGGTAGGAGGGGTAGGCCTGAGGGGATCACTGGTGGCGTGTGGAGGCATCTGTAGGGGAGTTTGGGAAGCAGGAGAGTCGGAATTCGAAGGCTCCTACACACCAGAACATGAATAATGTTATTATCAAAAAAAATGTAAGACAACTACAAATACATATCGATGACACGATACAAGCGGATGATCGTATCACAGTATCGAGGGTTCATGTTTGTGCACCTGAGATAGGTTACAAGTAGGACGTACTGAGGGGCCAGGGCCGATCGGGCTTGCTTGGATATCACTATCAAGGAGGTTAGAGAATGAACGAGGGTATGTGTTATCTCCCATATCCTCTCCCAGGTACTGATCAAATTCATTGGATGCATCCTAGGGTGATCCTCATCGGTACCGTGTGAACTATCTGGTGGCAGCTGTGCACTGGGGGGCACCGGATTTTTTGGCCGTCCATGATAAGCCTGACTTTCAGTAGCATGGTTGCCATCGAATATTATCGATAATAGACCCTCCATCTCTCTCGAGTATCCCCAAGACTTCAATCTCATGGCCTTCGAGTGTCTCTGCCGCAGAAGGAGATGAGAGTTAGATTGGCAAGGAAACATCCTGGGTTTGAGTTTGCAAGAAATTCAAAATTATGGTTGCGGAATAAAATGTCAGACGATACGCACTTGTCTAAAAATCTTCTAAAAATCAGGATTTCCGGAGGTATATATTTGTGTTGCTTCGTTATACCCACAACCAGTGTAATCTGACATCCACTTCCATGCATTGTAGAGGTACTGTTGTGTCCCAGCATGGGACATGAACAGGGCCTGGTATCATGGCCGGAGAAAGAGAAGAAGACAAGAGAGGAATAGTAGAAGAAGATTCAATTCATATTGCATAAGTCCTAAAGGAGGAGGAAGACCCCCTTATATAGAAGACTCTAGATGACATAATGACGACATGACGTCACTATGACGACATCATAGGCCATGATTACCCAATCAAAGAAACGTCACTATGACGACATCATAGGCCATGATTACATCCAATCATGGCATTTATTACAATCACTAATTGACACGAAAAGGGAAACTAATCCTAATCAGAGAATCTAGCAATATCAATGCGTGATGACGTATGCGTGCTGACGTCCTGGGCCTGACGTTCACAACACTCCACCACGCTTCCGTTACTGCCTTGTCCTCAAGGCAGCCAAGTAAAAAAGCACTTCATAAACGGCAGTGACAGAATGCGCTCATTCTTGTATTTCTTGTCCAACCCAAAACACAAAGTTAATGGAACGATCAAGTGGCCATCCCCTACGGAACCACGTGCACAAAATTGTGACTCAATTGCATAAAAATTCCTTGCGAGCACCTGACTTTCATGAGAGCTGAACATAAGAAAAGAATCTATGGGACCAGTGTTAATTCCTGCTACATAAGCAGGGAAACCAAAATCAACTGCTGTCTCAAGTGATTCGCCCGCTACATCTGAATTCTCCTGGGTAATGGATAATGTATTCTGATAAGGCTGACCACCATTTGAACAAGTAGAAAGCAGCGCGCTTGCGGATCCACGCATGATTGCCTCAAGAATTAAGTTGAGATGAAGTTCTTTAACTCCGGCTGACAGGACAACAGTAATCCACTTGTGAAAATGGTCAAAATATTTCTTGTCTAATGCAAACGATACCTGAAACGATTCGATCCCCGTATGTCCAGTACATCCAATGAGCTGCAGCTCTTGATCAGCAGCGTGCATAATTTCCTTATTCCTTGTTGCAACTTCAAATTGAGAAGAGGCCAGTAATGCATTCTCCATTGTACTGAATCGCTCAAAACAGTAATCCTTTGAGTGGCCATTTGGAGTCGTTATCATCTTAACATCAACAATTCCTCCACATGTGGAAAATAGCTCATGGAGCTTGACTTCTTCAAAAATCTCAGGGGCGGGGGCGAGTGACTGGAGTACGCCCTCAGAGACCCTGGAGTTGTTGTTTCCGAGGTGATCCATGCAGTAGTCGATGAGGGAGGCTGGCTCGGTGGGAACGAAGGCCTTGGCGGTCGGGACTGGTTGAAGAAGCGTTTCGTCAAGCACATGGGGGGTAGCAGAAGGTTGAGATACCAATGTTGTGTCCCAGCATGGGACACGAACAGGGCCTGGTATCATGGCCGGAGAAAGAGAAGAAGACAAGAGAGGAATAGTAGAAGAAGATTCAATTCATATTGCATAAGTCCTAAAGGAGGAGGAAGACCCCCTTATATAGAAGACTCTAGATGACATAATGATGACATGACGTCACTATGACGACATCATAGGCCATGATTACCCAATCAGAGAAACGTCACTATGACGACATCATAGGCCATGATTACATCCAATCATGGCCTTTATTACAATCACTAATTGACACGAAAAGGGAAACTAAACCTAATCAGAGAATCTAGCAATATCAATGCGTGATGACGTATGCGTGCTGACGTCCTGGGCCTGACGTTCACAACAGGTACCTAGTCTTGTCATAGTGACTGCGTATTTTTTCTTCATTCACAATTATACCCTTCTTCGCCAACTCTTGGCTTACATAATCGTAGCCTCCGGGTTGAAGACCTTTACCCTTACAAAATCTCGCCATAAGTGCTTCGGCATATGATCTGATAAATGCATAGTTCTCTTCCTTGTTCCACTCAACCTGTTTGACATACTTTGATTTCTTGGCTGGGCTTGCCATCTATACCACACAAGAAGAAGCATATGAGAAGAGAGATGTTGATGTAATCGAGTACTCGATTTATGTGTCTACCGTCTACCCGATTACTCGTTCTCGAGCCAGCTACGTCGTATAATCACGATAACCACATGGAAATCGAGTAATCGAGTAATCGGGTAGACGGAAGACACAGATCAAGTAATCGAGTACTCGATATATCCATGTACCGTGTACCCGATTACTCGATCGTCATACACCTCACGATAACCACATAGAAATCGATTAATCGAGTAATCGGGTACACGGTAGACACATATATCGAATAATCAAGTACTCGATTTATGTGTGTACCGTGAACCCGATAACTCGATCTTGAGCCATCTACGTCATATAATCACGATAACCACATGGAAATCGAGAGATCGAGTAATCGGGTAGACGGTATACACAGATTGAGCAATAGAGTACTCGATAGATCCATGTACCGTGTACCCGATTACTCGATCGTCATCCAGATACGTCGTATATTCACGATGACCACATGGAAATCGAGTAATCGAGTAATCGGGTACATGGTAGACATATATATCGAGTAATTGAGTACTCAATTACTCGATTTATGTGTGTACCATGACCCCGATTACTCGATCTCGAGCCACAGATGACGATCGAGTAATCAGGTACACGGTACATGGATCTATCAAGTACTCTATTACTCGAATTGTCACGCCCCGAAATCCCATACCTCGATCGAAGTGCGGAAGCCAATCAATGATATACATTTGGAGGTAGAGAATCTCGGGCGCGAGACCGAACAGTCGATTTCACCACCAATTACGATCATCTCAAAAGGATGTGTAATCGGTCACGCCCATAATCAGTGCAATACAAATACAAACATTAATGAATACCATGGAATGGAAATTTACTTCATAATACTGATAATCCATTTAAGAAAGTCAAATCAAATAAACCTATAAATCTATGGCACACAATTGCCATTAAATGTCATAAGCATCAAATAAGCAAAGCAAATAATATAAACTCTAAATCTTCACGGCTCCTGCGACCGCTTCACTACTGCAACTTCCTGATCTCAAATTCCAATTGCGCCTGCATCAGAGGATGCATGAGTATTTCATAGAAACACTCAGTAGGATGTAAAAACCCACTGAATTAGGACAAAAGTATGAATAGGATAAGAATAACAAAGGTTTATGAAGATGCCGCAACATCGGGACTAAACCAAGGATTTATACACCTGAAAGGTTAGTCGATAATAATTCCAACCCGCAAGTAGGGAAAACAACAATAAGGCTCCTACTACACATATGAGTAAGGAGGGAATGATAATCATATTAAAAAGCTCCAGACATTAAAAGTGAAAGGAGTACAATTTCTGCTCGCTGAACCGATCACCCGCAAGTGACTATACCAGAACCACCCTAGGGGTCCTCTTTTTGGAACCCTGCCATGCGTCTAGGATGCTGGCCCCACCAGTGCTTACGGGCACGATGGGCGGAGACTGATGACCTTCCGTAATGTCAACAATCTAACGTACGTATGTTGCCTCTTTTTGGGCAGTGTGGAACCGCAGTACCACGAATATTAGTGACCCCGCAAGATCAAGCAATGGCATAATGTGAGCATACTATGAATCCACTTCCGGAGAAGTCCCGCAAGACCTCTAGTGGAGGAATCAATCAAATAATCATGATGAATAATAATTCAAAGAAATAGAGGCCGCAACGCTCTAACCACATAAGGTATCAATCACCGGAACAGACTCACATACGAAGTATAAGTGGGAATGTCACACAAAGAGAATAACACAATCCATACACACGTTCATGCTCAGCCCTAGATGGAAATCATATAGGTCTTATTGAAATATATAAATCAGAGACAAGGTATTAATGAGTCCTAGATGATTTGGATTCCAAATGGAACCTCAAACCGACACAAGCGCTTTATCTTCAAATACACGATTACGATTTTCTTAACATAGGTATTACCCATCTATCATATTAACCATAACCCAACCTTACTGTGATAATCATAAGGATATAATCCAGTAATAGTTACTGACACGTCCTACCATCTTCACATCATATTAAGTGGTTTTACTTAAGTACTTAGTGTTTTCACTTGGATTCTGCTCACTGTCTTTTGCAAAACAGTCCCCTTCCGGCGACTCCCAGACACTGTACAGTTAATATTATCTTCTGAAATTTTTACTGAGAGTACCCTTATGAGTCTAGTTTCTAACCCCACCAGTTTTATATTTTTCTGATATCATATGAATTAGTTATGAATTATTCACTGTCGACTGTCCGTGCAGAAACAGTTCTGGCCGAAAGTGAGAAACTTGATTAAACTTTAATTAACTTATACCGTACCACTTATAGATGATATTATACTCATGATAGGTGATAATACTCCCCTCCTAGATCAATTACAGATCCTGGAATTAACTAGAATTACCAAAAGATTCCCTTTTTATCATGTTTCTTCACATATAACACAATCTTAGACCATAATATCTTTCAACTAAATTGATTTAAGCAAAACGATCATTAAGGTATAAGACTCAATCATTAGACATCATAATCAGAACAATATCAGAACTTTTATCTTCTGTAAAATTAATAAAGCATCCATCTTTGATGTGATTTACCATCTAGACATGAAGCATGAAGGCATATATGCATGTATCGCAATACACATGGAAAGACAAGACATAAATCATTAATCCCGCAAGATTCAAAGCAATACTCCAAGAAAATCAGTAAGAACACTCATCATATAATGTGAGAAAAGAATAAGAAGAGAGGGAAAAACCATCCTACTCTTTATCACCAAAAGACGTCGCCTTTCTACGCGATGTTCGTCTCCTCCGCTTCCTTCAAAGCTTCCCGATCCAAGCTCTTGAGCAATTCCCACAAGAAGAGGTCTTCTAAGAGAGGGATGAACGTGGGAAGGAGAGGGGAAAGCCTCTGGACGTTCTAGGGTTTAGTTTTCAAAAGCACAAGCCTAAACTCTATGGGTTTATATAGAGTTTTTAGAAGATCTTTGCCCAATCAATTCTACCATATCTTGGGCACTTTCCACCAATGGGAGAGTCCCTAAATCACCATAGGAACGTGCAATATAAGTTTAGTTAGGATATGGCATCTTTCCCAAGCAAATCCGTCTCAAAATAAGTTAGAATTCGCCAAACCGCAACTGGCGATCGATCGGGCAATACGGCGATCGATCGTCCTGCCCTGATTACCAATCGCGCGATGGCGCCGATCGTAGCCGATCGAAGCCGATCGATCGTGTTCAAAATGCCGATCGATCGTTTTATTGCGATCGATCGCATCTACGGGTATATTTATTCAATTTCCCATATCTTTTTACTCCGAACTCCAAATCACACAAAATTGATGTCGTTGGAAAGCTCTTCTCACCAACTTTAATTTAAACAATGCATCACACGGTCAAATCAATCATTAAGAGGGTCAAATTTCAGTTTTAAGATACTTACTAATTTTCCGGATGTTACACGAATACTCAATTCCCTTGGTGGCTTATCAGGAGACAGTCCGATCGGCTCGAAAAGAAGAAGTATTGATTAATAAAAAAGGAGATCGTGTAAGAGGTGAAAACAGAAGAAAATAAAAACTGTTAAAATTGGCAAAAAAGAAGCAAATTGACCGAAAATCGTTAAATGAAGAGGCAGTACATATGCATTCATCTGCATCATATGCATTCGTCTAATCGTCAACGAATATGCATCCTTTATATATATTTTTTAGAGCTTCAGTATATCCAATGAGCTCACACATATGAGGACTCATGCTCACATGTTCTGGGAAAAATTACAGGGAGAAAGGCATACGATAAGACAGATTTAAATTCAAAATTCAAACAGCCAGGGCCATGTGCTTACCAGCATGTCAATGAAAAGGGACGGTCTTCGACAACGGTGCGGCGGCAGGAGTTGCAAGAGGGAGGGGAAAATGGTTTATTGGGGGGTGGGGGAGTCGCGTGAGAGACGGTCGGAGGAAGATGGTCGAGGACGGGAGTGATGGCGGCTGGGATGAGAGTGAGCGATGAAAGGAAGGAGAAAGGAAAAAAACCTAAAAAACGAGAGGGAGGGGCAGCCCGTGATTTTTCATCAGGCTGATTCTCACTCGAGGGAGAATCAGCCTTTCAGGGGTGAAAGGTGAAAATTTATCACCTTTCACCGTCAAGACCCACTATTCCCCCTTTCAGCTAAACAAACACAAATCAAGTGATAGGTGAAAATTTCACCTATCACCGTCACCGTCGACATTTCAGCTTTTCAGCTTACAAACACTTTTTACCCTGAAAGGTGAAAATTTTCATCTTTCAGGGCCGAAATATTGGTTTTTCAGCTTTCCAAACACACCCTTAGTGTTGTTCCAAGCATCTTTACTTCAGACAATTCGTCATCCATAACAATTAACACAGTCATCTCGCCTTCACATGTTTTATTTGGAGTTGGGAACGACTCATTCATTTTTGAATGAAAAATGTTATTCCCTTCATCCAAAATTATTATCACCGGATGATTTTTTAGTATGAACTAATTTGGATGGAGTGCTTGGTTTCGAGCCTAAGAACGTTGATTAAACACGTATGTGTTGAAACATAATATGTTTACTGAAGCTTCATCCACCATTGATAATAGGGAGATTTTTCCACATTACCTTGTCAATCCAATCAGAATTCGATATTATTTGGAATTTCCGCCAGAATACCATATCACCCAAAAATAGAACCTGGAGTACCTAAAATACACTCCCCGTTCATAACACCTTCATCCTGGAAACCCATTAGTGTTCCATTTGGTGAGGAGCATCCCTATCACAGGCGGAGTCTTGGTGGCGAAGCCTCGTCACTTCCAGGCAGCCGAGGTGAACACTGGCAGAGTCTTAAGCTGAGAAGTACCCTCGGACACGGTGGAGATAGCCTTGAGCACGGAGAAACAGCTCGGCGACAAGGGTTGAAGAAACACGCTTGGATTGTCTTCGACACGTTGCAAAATTGGTGCGACAATTGAAAATACTTCATATCTTTGATTAACAAGTACTGGGAAGGAAGAAAGTTATTTTTTTTGCTAAGTATTGGTAAAAGGACAACATTGTGTACTCGTGCAAACGACATCTTATGCTGTCGTATATTTGTCAACATGATATGTAAATAAATTTTGATATATGCTTTATTTTAGATGTTAGGGAATTGTACTGATTGGTAGTAATGGAAAAAGTTGTTGTTTGCTTATACTATGATGGACTATTTTGAATACACTTTTACTTGTCATGTAAGAGAATACATGATATTCTGAATGTCGTTGACTCTCTACACAATTGGGACTGATTTTCATTATTCCGTTCTTGTAGTTTGGGAGGAAGTATGAAATTGTGAAGGCATTTACTACATAGGAGGTTGTATCAAATACAATACATGGAGAAGATAAAAGAACAGTCAATGTAAATGAAGAGTATGAGTAATTTGAAAATGAAGGTGTGAATCGAGAGGAAAAGTTTATGAATATTGATGATCCATGGTCGGGGGTGGTTTTTCCCTCTACAAACACAAGCAGATGAGTGGGAAACACATGATTTTGAGAATGATGAATTTCAAAATATGGTTGCACCATCCACGTTTAAAGGGAATAGTGTGGTATCCGATATCCAACAATCAGAGGGCAATGGGTTTGCTAATATCGAAGACGATGGAGGTTGAGATTAGGGCACTGACTATGTCTTGGACGTGGAGCCATAGAAATACGAGGAGGAGGTGATGTTGAGCGACAGTTGCAAGCAACCGATTAAGAAGCTCTTCTTGTTTTAGGGGCTCGGTTCCAAAGTATCAAATATTTCAAGAGAACTTTTGTTGATTGGGCAATCAAAAAGAGGTTCACTTATACTATGGTAAATGAAAATAAGGGTACATTTGCTGCAAAGTGCAAGGAGAATGGGTGCAAGTGGTATATACTGGTTGTGAAGCATGACAAAGAGGGTGGTTGAACATACAAGTGACATAAAACTGAGAACAAAAAATCATCTTTGGCTTCACACAAGTGGATTGAAAGGAAATATCGTAGGCTACATAAGGAGTCAAATACCATCACATCAGATAATATTCAAAGGTACATTGAGAAACATTGGGGCATTACAGTCAACTATAAAAAGGCATGACATGCGAAAGAAGTATTGTCATAGTTGATTGATGGGAACCTAGACTATCCATATCACATATTGACAGCATATGGGAAGGAGTTAGAAAGGGCTAGTCCAGCAACCTATGTAGTGTTGGAAAGTTCTTGTGATATACTTGAAATAGAGTTAAGTGGATATGATTTCAAGCGTGTGTTTTAGATGTTTGCCCTGGTTGCAAGAACTTTCAGCTAAGAAGCACGGATACGGATACGGCGACACGATACGACACAATACGGACACGGGGACATGACATTTTTCCAAAAAGTAGGATACGACATGGCTAATAAAAAATTATTTATATAATTTTAAAATATATATTTTGATATTGTAGTAACAAAATTTTTCCTTCACACCTTATAAATGAGGATCAAGTATTATGTCAACTCTCTCAAACTCACTTTTTCATTGGCTATTCTCTCAAAGGTGGGTTGCAAATTGAGAAAAGAGGATTAAATAAATCAGAAATTGAATGTAAAAGTCCTAAATACTTGCCACATACCACAATTCATCAAATTGAAAAACGTTTTCTTGAGGTGCTTTAAGACATCTGAAGTTATCATGGTTTGTGATGACACCAAAACATAAATAATGGCCTACGTGAATATGATATTCATATATGAATGACAATGTTGGAACTGACCAAATAATATGCATAAGATGATAGAAGAGTAGTAGATCGATAGAATTTAGAGATGTACAATATCAGTTGGTTAATGATAATCACAAGCATACGGAGACAACTGCAAAAACAACCTACAACCCATCATGCTAAGCAAAAATACGAAAAAGGGTTGTTGTCAAGATCTAAACCCGTGGTTCATTTGCAGGAGACAAGTCTTATGTAATAAAACATGGTTAGGTATAATAGGGATGATAGTTGAGGCTTGAGAGCCTCAATGCATTAATCACATAAATTAGAAACTTGAGCAGATTAGAAAAGTAAGAGGCACAACTGCCGAAGTGATCATAGGTGCCTTAAGACATAGTAATTGGATTGACCTCCTACAGTTCACTCCATACAACACCATACCAGAGATGAGGTGGACCAGAGTAGAACCACCCCCAGTATTAAGAACTTGAGCAGCCAATGTACCCAAAAATTTGCTCTGCATTCCACATATGTTTAAGTAAACTAATTTTCACTAATATTCCCTACCTGAGGGCGAGCCATATAGCTTACACTTGATCTATAAATACTTAAACTTGATCCAAATGCACATTAGCTAAACTTTAGCATCCAACTAATTGAAAGCATTTTGACAAACATGTGTGATGCACAAAATGCAAAATTTTCCATAAAAGCCAGTCGTGTACAAATTTCAAGTACAAAGGAAGAAAATGGACAAAGATTACCTTACTCGTTAAAATTTCAATGGGGGATGTGAGGTTGGTTCAATCTGATGGAAGGAGAATTATCAGTTTGAATGGAGAAGGTCGATTCCGTCAAATGATTGAAGGCCTGTCGAAGGGAGTGTCTTTGGAGGCTTTCCCCTGGAGGTTGCTGCTGGTGATCGAGAGAAGTGGGTGAAGAGTCAGAGCCGCTGTAGCGCTGGAAGGGGTTTCTATGGAGGGAGGGGTTAATGACTTCCCATGAATTTGTGAAGCTCCTCAAGGGTTACCACGAAAGTTTGAGGATTGGCACCGAGCGGCAAGCAGGCGTGAGGGAGAGCCGGAGAGAAGCTGAGTTTGCCGGAGACAACGGGGGGGGGGGGGGGGGGGGGGGGGGGGGGCAGGCAGATTTGTATATGATATATATATATATATATATTTAAAAAAATGGCGCAAACACGCCGTATCCATGTCGAGTATGTATCGGATACAGACACGACTACCATTTTGCCGTGTCCGTGCTTCCTAGACTTTCAGAAGATCACTTAGGCCTTGTTAACTGTTGATAGAACATTCCTTAAAGGAAAGTATCCCGAAACTTAATTTATTGTTTCAACAATTGATGGTCATCAACAAATGGTGTGTGTTGCATATGCAGTTATTGAGGCAGAGACAATACACCCTTGGTGAGTTGAACAATATTCCCAAGAAGTCATATATTTAAGTACACAACCTCAAGCTATTGTGTGTCTTAATGCACGACGTAGATGGATGCTCGTGTGTTTTCATGGACACAATCATGTACTATATATAATACACGACATTTCATTCACACCTTCTATTATTGTCACGTATTTGTTTTCATAGGCCGTGTACTTATATACATGACCTCGAAGTGTAGTCGTGTTATCCCGTACACGCCTCAGCTAGAAGGTCATGTATTTTTTTCACAATCGTATATTACTTGTAGGATGTGGCTCCTCAAGTTACTCATAACCTTTCTCTTTATGTAGCCTTTCTCAAGACTAGACATAATTATTTCTGGCAAACAAAGAAGACTTCTAAAAGCAGTCCCCAACATCTTCCCATATGCTTATCATAGGGTTTGCCTTCGTCATATAGGATAGAATATTGTTGATAGATGGAAAGACAAGTACCTGAAAAATTCTTGTTCAGAGCAGTTGAAAAATTCAAAAGATCGGATTTTGAAGAGGTCATTGAACAACTTAAGCTACACAATGAAGAGGCATTCAAATACGCGGATAAAATCAAGTATAAAAATTGGGCTAATGTGGAATTCCTTAGCAGAAGATATGGTACCCTCACATCAACCAGATCGGTGAGTGAGAACAGTATGTTTCTGAAGGCTTGGAGTTGGCAAATTACTCTATTGATCGAGCATACGCATGTGCCAACAACAACTCACTTTGAGAGATGTAGATACGAAGGCCAACAACTAACAAATATTTTAACTAAATATGCCCAGAAATATATAAATGGTAAAAGGGACTAGAGTTGTACTGTTCAAGTTCTTCAATCTCATTGCACGAATATCAAGTGAATTCTCTCTACTATGTGGTACGTTTATTCTAAAACATCTTTCTTTTATTATTGTGTGACTTGTTCCATGACATATTTCAAGTCGTATATGCGTGCACACAACTTTGAAAAATGTCGTGTACTTGAAAATATGATATTTTGAAAAATCGTATATGCGACCACACTATATTCTAATTCAATAGATCTATCATTTATCAAGACTATGTGAACCTTCTGAAGAAGACATGCACATGCAGAGAGTTCTAGAGCATATGACTTCCTTGTAAATATGTCATATTGTCAATTGATTAGGGGAGTTTGGACCCAATGTTATATTGTGAGAAGTCGTACTACACAAAGGCTTACTGCACAATGTACGCATAATCAATCTTACCAACTTTAGATAGGCACCAATTGTTAGATCATGATGTTTTACCAACATTTAAAACACCAATAATGGAAAAGTAGGAGAAGGGTGAAAAGAATTGAATCACAGTCGGAACCACCTAAGAATCCAAGGAGATGTGGTAACTGTCGGTAGCTTGGTCACAATTGAAAAATTTGGCAAGAACCCTACCATTGAGAAACAACCGAAACAACCAAGAAAGCGTAAAAACACGAATGAAGGAAATCATATTACAAAAACTGTAACAAAACCACAAGTTTCAGGGAAACATCATTTAAGATTGCCACATCCCCCACCATTCTTCACGTAGATGATTATGTATATATGAAATGTGATATATTTTATATTTTGTATTTTCAACACAGGAGAAGAAATGTAAACAATACAATTTATTTTGTATTTTGGAAAGTGTACAGTTGTGTAAGTGAGAACATGATTTTTTACATAATGTGTGCTTACAAACACGATTTAGTTTGATCTAGAACAATTTTACAAAATCTCATAAAAAAAATGCACATTGCTTGGCGTGTAAGTCAGCACACAAGAAGAAAACATTTGTGTATTCATGTGCACGAAAAAGTTAGAAAACGTAATAGATAGAGTCACGTTCTCAAGCACACGACTAGTTACAAAATGTATTCTTCTATATGCGATAAAGTTGCATCCTTCTACCAAAGTACAAGTTATTACAAAATTTGTAAAGCAGGTTAATCCACATTCTCATCAAACTCATTTTCAATCTTTCCATGGAGCATTACTGCTGTTATTTGTGGCCACCATAGCAATGTAATTGTCGTCTAACCGAAGTTTGGCTGTTCTATCCCCGACGTCAAGTGAGCCCCCTACATCATGACAAATATTCTGCAATTGGTTTCATTCTCTTGGAAATGTGCTTCCTTGGTCTGGGCCATCTTCTAAGACGTGGCTCCCTTGATTTTGAAAGAGTTTTTTGAGGAGCTCATTCACAAATTCAACTACAACCGCCGCAGTTGCCTTGTGGTGGGGGCACAATGCCGGATTCCCCCATAGTGGATAGTAGAAACACAAATGTATAGTGGGGAAGTGAAGAACCAATATGTAGAAATGATGACCAACATGAATTGGGAAGATGTTATAGTGCATGTGTTTGGAGATTTTAGTCAGCATATGTTCTTGACCAACTTATCCGACAACTTTGAATTATCTCCACCAGAGATATACTCCTACAAAATATTGTCATTTTTATTAGTTTGTATATGGAATTTCTTATGGTTAACCATTGTAGAATATAGTGATTGTGGCAAACTTACGAATTTGATGTATTTTTGAATGGTGTGGGTTCCAAAAAAAGAGAATGGATACTTGTGTAAGTTGTCTTCATTCCTCTTCTTCATCAACTTAAAAAATTCATTAATTACATACATGAATTTAAAGATAATAAAGGATTACAACAGTAATCATGATAATGAAACACACAACTAGTACAAAATGTCGTGTTATTTTAAACATGATATGTGTACTCTCAATCACCATAAGAACACGACTCTCCGTATAGTCATGTTTTGTAAACACGAATCTACATTTAGTCATGTATTCTTGAAAAAAGACAGGCAAAACACCATGTCACTTAAAACATGATATAGAAATTAGGGCTCCTCATTTGAGGGGAAGAACAAATCCTAAAACAAAAGAAACAATTCGAAATTTCAATTTAAAAAAATCAACCCCCTTCTATAATCTATATTACCAGCCCACCGATATTTATACTCCAACTACATAACCCGTCTAACAGATGTATCCACGAGGTAAACTAAAATGTCCAAAATGCCCCTGACTAAGTAGAAAATGACGCAATGGTCTCCTGCGCCTCACGAGCGCACGCCATCAGTCCACCTCCATCCACCACGCCTCGGCATCCCAGGGGGCGCCCCTTCAGCCCCGCCCCGGCACTAGCCACAGCTCCGTTGGCTCAGGCCTCGAGACCGGCCTCCTCCCACCTCCGGCATCACCTTCGTTTCCGGCCTCCCTTGACCCCGTCTCGAGACCGTCCACGCTCTGCCGGCTCAGGCCCATCTTTTGCTGTTCCACCTCCGGAGTCCGGCCTCCATGGCCGAACCTTATTCTTCTTCTCCAGCGGAGCTCATCCACGTCTTCTGGCACCCCGGCATGTTGGACCATTACACCGGCGTCGGGGTCTTCGACACGGCCGAGGACCCGGGCTTCCTCGAGGTCCTGGAGAAGCATCCAGAGAACGCCGACCGGGTAAGGAACATGGTCTCCATCCTCAAAAACGGACCCATTGCTCCCCACATATCGTGGCACGACGGAAGATCCGCCGATATCTCCGAGTTGCTCTCCTTCCATACTCAAGGTACCTGGGTCTAGTTCATCACGTTAAATAAAGCTTTTGATTTGAGTTAGATCGAGTGATTTCTTCAATTTCAGTGTCTTATTTCAAAAAAAGAAAACGAATTTCAGTGTCTTTCTTAGTTAAATTAGGAAGGAATTGGCCGATTGTTGCGAAAGCAGTATGATTTTGACAATGATGTTGTCATTGTGTCTGTAGAATGAATTGAGATTGACTTTTAGTTGGAATGAGTGGTTGTATGTTTTGAATTTTGTGACAAGAAAATTAGTATGATTGTTGGGAAATACGTTTCTGTGTCTGATTGTGTTTATAGTATGAGATATGTATATCGGATACTCTGGTTGTATGTTTTGATTTTGTTAGATGAGAATTACTATGATTTTACCGACATGTTTCTGTGTCTGATAGTGTTTATACTGTAAATATCAGAGGTGGTTGTATGCTATGATTTTGTTGCGGGAGAAGCACTATGGTTGTTCACAAGTACGTTTTGTTTGTTCTGATTGTGGTTGTATTGTGAATTTTGGAAGTTGTGGTTGTAGATTCTGATATCGTTGCAGGAAAGACTGTAGTGGTTAAGTATTAATGTTGTGATTGTATGTTCTGAATTTCTGATTGTGTTTGAAAAGTAGATTGCACAACAGTGCTATCACTTTTGTCTTCTTTCCTGATGCGTTTTCTAATTGCAAAATGGCAGAATACATAAATGAACTCTTGGAGGCTGATGCAAGTGGTGGAAAGACATTTGCCGCTGGGACTTTTCTAAATCCTGGCTCGTGGGCTGCTGCACGGCTTGCTGCTGGGACTGCATTATCCGCTGTAGAGTACATTCTAGACGGGCATGGGAAGATTGCCTTTGCATTAGTACGCCCTCCAGGCCACCATGCCCAGCCTTCTCAAGCAGATGGGTATTGTTTCCTGAACAATGCTGGGCTGGCTGTTCAGTTGGCATTGGACTCTGGATGTGAACGAGTTGCCGTCATTGATTTGGATGTGCATTATGGAAATGGCACTGCAGAAGGCTTCTATAGAACAAACCGTGTCCTGACTATCTCACTTCACATGAACCATGGTTCATGGGGCCCGTCGCATCCTCAAACTAGTACCATTGATGAGCTAGGTGATGGAGCAGGATTAGGGTATAATCTAAATATACCGTTACCAAATGGAACAGGAGATAGAGGTTACGGGTATGCAATGTCTGAATTGGTTGTGCCAGCAGTTGACAATTTCAACCCGGACCTCATAGTTATGGTCATTGGTGAAGACTCGAGTGCAGTAAGTAAATTCTTTCTCATTTTGATCCAAGATTTTCTCTTACACTTCACAATGGAGCATGCCTTCTCATATCTCAAATATATTTGATTTTACTGTTTGAATAGACTGTCTGGTAGATTACTTCTTTTTCTCCACTTCATACCAATGACTCATCTCTCCTAAAAATCACTTTTCATCTTTAATTCATTGCATTGAAATTCAGTATGAGAAACTTATTGAGCCAGTATCTTATATGTTATTTTCAGTTTGATCCAAATGGGAGGCAATGTTTAACAGTGGAAGGTTATCGGAAGCTTGGGAATATGATCCAGAATTTGGCAAAGAAACACACAAGTGGCCGCCTTCTAATTGTCCAGGAGGGTGGTTACCACGTTACCTATGCTGCTTATTGTCTACATGGAGCACTGGAAGGGGTTCTCGACCTTCCATTGCCCCTTCTATGGGATCCCATTTCATATTACCCAGAAGATGAATCATTGTGTTGTAAGGTCGTTGACCTTATCAAGGAACATTGGAAACACAATGTGCCTTTTCTGACAGAAAAATTGTAGTATACGAGGTACCTCTCTCTCTCTCTCTCACATACACACACAGAGAGCTCCAATATGCAAAACATGTAATATTGTTTTTCTTTTGGCACAAATTTACCAGTCATCCTAGTTTCGTTTGAACATTTAAATATTGTAAAAAATCATGTTTGTTTTTTCATTTCTCCTACAAAGCATTTCATCCACACGCATAGCCAGATAACTGGAATGCATTATGAAATTTCCCTGGGGCTCTGACGTTGCAAGCATGTTAAACTGCTTTTGTTAATGTTGAAACTGATTCTTAATAGAATCGGTAGATTAGTTGCTGCCAAATGCAAGGGCAATTTAATCAACAAGCTCAGTTTCTGGGTGAAGCAATAAAAAGCTTTTCAATCAGCCCCGCTCCCTGGATGCTAGTGGTGTCCCAATATTTTATTTAATTTTTAATAATGTCTGAATTGTATGTGTTTGCTCAAGATTCCGGCTCGGTAATTTTTGCCAATCATCTTATTCGACAATCTTTTGCAGCAGCTCCCAACCTGTTGGCATCGCAACCTTTTGCAGCAGCACTACCCTTTTGTACATGAAGATCAAGAATATGGAGGCTAACATGCTAAATGGACAAGGCAGAATGGTGGTGGTTGAAGGGCTTCTCCAAGTTTACATTACTCGAGAAGAAAACATAAGGAATCAGAAGTCGTTTTATTTTGCTTGACACTTTTCTTTACAAAAATATGCTACAATACAAAAGCCTAGGTTTTATTTGTAACCAATGAAAATATGATGAGATACTACATCTGAAGGCCAAGTCAAGGTTTCTTCACTTTAAAAATTTTCTTACGAGTCTGCAAGTAACATGATTGAATTAGAAATGGATGGCGCAGGCCTTAATCTGACTGAAAAAAAAACATAAATTTGGGAGTTACAATGAAGCTTTCCTTTTGGGCACAATCCTGTTGGAGCAGTTCATACAGCAACAGCTACAGGCCTTTTGCTCGTTTTGATCCCCTTTATAGCTGCCATGGAGAATACGCTTTACAATTAGGACAAAAAAGCGCTATCTGGACTAGATATCTATGCTTGGTGGTTAAATTATTTTTACTGCAGAAGTAAGCCTGATTGTTGATGTTAGTGAAAAGAATCTAGAAAGCTTGCCTTCTGCATAGTCTTTAGCTCCAAAGACGGCAGAACCGGCAACCAAGGCATTTGCTCCAGCCTCAATGACCTACCACCACAAATGCCGTTGTCAAATTGCAAGTTCGAATTTCCAATTCCTTGACTAGATAACATACACTTTGTCCAGTGAAGCATATCATAAATCAAAATTCAGTACTTGGCAAATGCGAGAGTGCTTGCCTTTTAAAAAATCAACATTGGACGTGATTTTATCAAATGCACATTGATTTTGATCAGATAGCATATTCTCTGCTTTGTTTAGCAAAACAAAAAACGAGATTGAGGAGATTGTTTACCTTATATGCATTTGCTGGACCAACTCCACCATCCACTTCAATCCACGGATTCACCCCCTGCACAAACAAGATTTGAAGAATGCAAACATGCAACTACATGAGTATTATGATAAGTGGAAGCTGAAAGATTTACGAGTTCATCCATCCCATGATACCTTCTCAGCACATAATCTTCTCAAGTCAGAAATTTTCTTCACTTGACTCTCAATAAAGCTTTGACCCCCAAAACCGGGATTCACTGACATAATTAAAACCAAGTCGACCACTGCTCACAAGCAAAGCGGAAGTTTGTCAGCTTCAGATACCAAACGATAAGTAAAGTCTTATCTACTTTTGTGTCAAGTTCATGAGTAGTTTGACAAGCATTGCATTCAGGAACTGATGTCAGTTATCCCTTTAATCTCCTTCCATCCTATATTAAGTCGATTTGGCTTATCAAAATGGACTAATTTCAGTTCATTTTGAAATAGGACACTTAACACAAAATAGAGGGATAATTTAGGTAATTTGGTTTTTGTGGTTTGTTCATACTGCTGTATGAATACTTTCATTCAGAAAGCTACATATGGTATGGTTTGGTAGGTGAACGCCTTGCAAACTCATAATTTACTAACATTTAGATATCAAAAAAAACATTCAAAACAAATCATCTACTCCAAAAAGCAAACGAAAGAAAAGAATAAAGCAAACATAAGGAGAGAAGTATAAATATTCACCATCAAGCACATATTCTATCGTGCTCAGTGGGGTCCCTGGATTTAGGACAACACCAACTTTTGCTCCCAAACTTTTGACCTATTTTCAGGACATTTAAAGCAGTTGTTAGGTCAGATTTCAGGAGATAAAGGGCTCAACCAACATTCCTTTGTATATAAACTGAAACCGTTACAAATGGAAACATGATTGATTGGTCTCTATAAAATTAGAATGTATAATTTGCCAAGCTCTACTGTTAATAGATATAGTGAGAGCGCAAAAATGCACTTCCAAAATTCTATATAAGTCATAGCACCAGATGACATCAACTTCAAAATGGAGAAAGGGAAAACTTTGATAGGATCTAGAAAGGTGTAACATAGCTAAATGATGAAAGTGTGGAAGTATCAGTAAAAAAACAGGACTTCGTTTATTTTAATAAAAACTACGACAACACAAGCATGAGACTTGATCAAGAAGAGCAAAGTTTCTGCTGCACAAATCACAATATTAATACTACTTTTTAAATCTTACTTGGTTAACAGTACGATGCAAGTGTATTGTGGAGGATTGCTCACAATGTACACTAACAATGTCCGCACCAGCCTTGATGAAATCTGGTACACGCTCCTCAGGTTCCACAATCATCTGCATATGTAGCCTGATGTCAGCAGATAATATTAGAAACATTTAGTGTGTATGTGAAAATGGTGAACACTTCATCAATTAAATCTTCATGGCTGTCAGCTACTGCATGAGAGCAATATTAAAGAGTACAAATCCAGTGGAAGATCAGTTAATGATGAGTGCAAGACCTCAACAGCACAGGTGACCTGATGGGGATATTTTGCACTATATGTATGAAATGATGAAGAATCCAACACTTAAATCCTAAAAGCTTTCATTGCGAAATAATTCCTAACAGATTTCAGCTGCTACATGAATGAGCAATAATATTACCAAGTGCACATCCAGCGGAAGATCAGTTACTGGGCGCAAGGCATCAACAACAAGTGGCCCTATGGTGATATTTGGCACAAAGCGCCCATCCATAACATCAACATGTATCCAATCACATCCAGCCAATTCTACTGCTTTCACCTAATCAATTAAAAACACAAAGTAATAATTCAATTGGAAGCAAATTGCAAAAACTATATAAGTTAAATTAGAAACTAAGTTTAAAGCAGGCTAGCCATAGATAATAAGAATAGCATTCACAGATTACAAATATGGTACTCTCTGAACTTTGTCCCAAAACCTTGTGAGTAAACTTAGTTATATTAGAGGAGAGTATACATTCGATTATAGAAAGAAACTCTGGTTCTAAACTGATAATAGACTAACCAATTTCAATACGATTCTGTCCCAAAAGAAGATGATCAGACAGAAAAATAAAAGAAGAAGAAAAGAACCAAATTATAACAGATGCTGTTTGACAGAAACCTGCTCGCCCAACTTTGCGAAGTTGGCAGAGAGGATAGATGGAGATACAATAATATCACTCTTTGAGTACTTGTCAACACGTGATGTTGCCGTCACGGTTGTTATAGCATTCCTCCTGAAAATATATTTAGAAAGATGGCAAAAATGAAAAAGAAACTCAATGAACAACAATTCATCCAATACCCCTAAAACAAATGCAAAATTATTTTGTTATCTAATGGCAATTGCTGAAATCCAAGTATAAGTTCTAACATATTCAGTTGGTATTACATTTCTTCAAACAATGAAAAAACGCTCTCTAATTTTCGATTGATAGAACAACAGAAAAGGCAAAACATTGAGTTTCAGTCAGTTTCCAATCCATTGTTCTACAATCAATTTTACTTATTAGAGGTAAACCATCAAATAGGTAGCGCGTGCTTCACAAAAACTTCTGCCTCCTGGTATAAAAATACTATCGAACCATGTGTTGCAATGTTTATTGTTTGACAGCCATTTAACTTCCTCTTGACAAACAAAGCTAACATATGAGTCTTTCTTGTTAAGAGCTAATAAGTGAATAAAAAAATAAAAACAAGAGCACGTCAACTTTTTTCATAGCTGCCAAAAAGTTGACTGGTTGGCGGCACCAGCATGCAGCCACATAAAGAACCAAATAGATACTCATTTCTTACAATAAAAGTTGCACCCAGACATAAGAAGCATCAAAACAAGCAATAGAAAGATAGAAAAAAAAGCTAACATATAAATATATTATAAAACCGAGTATTGCAGTGATCCATAACCATTTAACTTCCTGTTGACAATAAAGCTAACATAAAAATGTTTCTTGATAAGTGAAAACATTGCATTTAGATTCAATATGTGAATCAAAACGAAAAAAAACAAGAAGAAGAAGAAAACTTCAACTTTTTGTAAGAGCTGCCGACAAGTTGACTGGTGGGCGGCACCAGCATCCAGCCACACAAAGAACCAAATGGGTACTCGTTTCATATAAAAATTCTTGCATCTATACAAAAGAAGCATCAAAACAAGCAATAAAAAGATTTAAAAAAAAGCTGCTAATACGCAGAATTGAGTGAAGGAAAAGAGAGAGACATGCCGGGCAGTGGAGATTGAAATGGGAGGAGAGAGGGAGCTCCTGCGAAGCCTGAGATCCCCACCAAATCCCGTGAATTGGGACTGTAGAGTTGTCGAGCACGGCGAAGAAGTGGCTGACATGCTACCTACCTCTGTCTTTTTGATTTCCGGCAGTCGAATTTGGCAAAGGGCTGCTCGTGCTGACCGAACTGCTTCGGGATATTAGAGCTCTTTTGAACGTACGACACGTGTATAGATGCAAGAATTTTTCCTATTTATCCCATTTATCTTTTTCTGTATTCTTTCTACATGAAGCAAAAAAAAACTGATAAAGTTATAAATTTAAAGTTAATAATCAAATTGTGTTTATGGGTGATTTTAGTTTATGTAAGTTGTAGTTACCTCCTGGAGAAGTGACAATGTGTTGTGGCTCATGAGCATGGTTTTCAACCAGAGCCAGTAAAAACTGAGGTTTGCACATAGCGGTTTACCCCGGTTGGAGTAACCGGTCGGTTTATATGTGGCCCAGCAGTTGACTCGGACCGCAGTGGTTCAACCGGCCATATATATAAAAAAAAACCTAAACCCACTTCCCCTCTTCCCCCCTCGATCCAACCAGAGGGCGTCTAGTGTGACCGAGTTTGAGGACCAGGACCCCAGCTCACGTAGGCACGGTACTCGGTCAGCAAAACATTTTCCATCCAACCCTCACTCCTCTGCCCTCCCGCAGAGGCACCTTTGCCGCCGTGCTCTGCCCTCCCAGCCTCCGCCGCAGTGTGCTCCGCCGCATGGCCCACATCCCTCTGTCGTAGCGCTCCGTCGCTCGATCTGACCCTCACCCGATAGGAGAGAGGAGAGGCATCGCCGCATTTCTCCATTGCCGTCGCAGCCTTCGCTTATCGCCATTCAAGTACGCCTCGCTCTCTACCTTCTCTCTCCATCTCAAAGATTCGATTTTTATCATATTTTTTCGCTCCATTTGGTCGATGCAAAGATTCGATTTTTATCATATTTTTTTGCTCCATTTGGTCGATGCAAAGATTCAATTTCCAAGATCACGACACTGGTGCACTGTGATCTTGGTAATAAATGGCTACAATTAAGTGGAGGATATCCTGAAGGATGCAAGGAGAAAGGTTGGATCGAGGGATCATGTAACACCCGAAAATTCTGTAAGTTTACTAAAATTGCTATTTTAAGAAACTATTCTAAAATAGGAAAGTTTTGCTGTGCTTGTTTTGAAATCTTTTAATCTGGTGTGTTGAATTGGTTTTGTGATGCCTTTAGAAGAGTGGAATTGATAAACCAGATTAGGTTGTACACCAGGGCGCGAGGACTAGCCCTAGCGTTGGGTTCAATCTGGCGCCAGGGGCTGTATGCACCTGACGCCAGGAGTGGAGGCCAGGCGCCAGGGTATGAAATCAGTGTGTAGAGACTTATTTGAGTATTTTGAGTTATTAAATTGAATTAGTGATGTGGTACAAGAGTTGTGCAGTGCTTTACGGCACACATCATTTGTGGGACATCGGAGCCGTCCATCAGTGTACCATGCACCAGGCGCAGGAATACCTGAGGGCCAGAGCCATGTGGACATAGCGCCCTGGGCACTGTGCACGTGGTTGGCATGTGAATATTTGGTTAGGGGAGAGAGAATCAAGGAGAAGAGGGAATTTCAAATTCTTTCCAAATCCGGTTTTAAAAGGAATAAATATCTAGTCCAAAATCCAGTTTTAATGTAAATAGATTTGATATCCTGTTTAATTGGAAATTAAGGAATCTAGAAGAAGAGGTTTTGGACGTGTTTAGTGGGATATTCTTGATGACGTGGCCTATAATTTTGGGCACGAATTAGGGGCTAAACCAAAGAGATTGGGGATTTTGAATTTAATTCCAAAATCGATTTGATTTTGGAGGGAAATTGAGTTTCCTTAAATTTGGGAATTTAGAAACTAAAGGGCAAGGTTGTGGATGTGATTAGTGGCCATGGGATGAGGTTGTGCCATGTGGCTTGATTGAGATCATGTTTGGAGTGGAATTAGGGAGGTTACACTCTTAGTTTGGTAACCGATTCCATTATTCAAATTCTCTACCAATTAAGAAGTTGTAACTAACCATAAATCAAGGAAACTGATTTAGAGGGATAAGGGCAACCACGTTGCAGCATAAATCATGCCTTTTAGAGGATGAAACTCAGCTATAAGATGAGATCTAATCTAAGGTAGGAAATTAGCCTAATTGAAGAAGTTGCCCTAAGTGGAGAAATTAGGGTTTTAAACCATCTTAATTGCGGGAAAACCCTAACTAAAGATGAGAAAATATGGGAGGCCACGTTCTTGACGTGGAACATGGGCTGATATGGAATGAATCCTGGACATTGGATGGAGATTCAATCAAAGGTGGAGATTTAACCTAGGTAACTAGGTTTTTACTATTTAAACACCCCAATTTAGTGGCCGGCAACCCTTTTAGAATACCTTGGGAGTCATGCCAGCCTTGGAGCAAGGTAGTCAGTGTCACGCCCCAAATTTCCAAGACCCAATTTACGCGGAAGCGTCAATCCAATGACGGTTATAGGGTAGGAAACTTGGGACGGACCGAATACTCGAGTCTACGCTTATCCCATTTAAATATTATGGGACTTGCAGGATCGTCATGACTTAAACAACATTTACTTACAAAAAGTAGAATAACAGAAAGGAAATCTAAACATCTATTACAATATCTGAAAATGTCTTAACAACCACAAACAGAGTTAAACATAAAGCAAATGGCACGCAGGCCGCAAGTTCAAATATCAAAATATAGCAAAGCATAAGAGACGAGTCTTCTAAGCTCCAACATCAAACCACGCCGCTGGATAACATCACTTCTGCTCCGCCTTAAATCCTGCATCAGAGGATGCGTGAGTATTCCATAGGAAATACCCAGTAGGATACAGAAAACCCACACTGGAAAATAAGAGAAGACTCCAAAGATGTATGGTTTAACAGACTCAGGTTCAACAAGGACTAAGATCACTTACCTGGAACCAACTGCCATTCAAGACGCATTAAGGTCAAAGATACTTCAAAGACTTTCATAAAGTAGTGAAGGTAAGATAATAAGCATTGGACAACCAAAGTGTCAAAGTACAATTTCTGCTCTCAAATCTTCATCAATACCAGAACATCCTAGAGGTTCTTCAGAGGAACCTTGCCATGCGTCTAGGGATGCTGGCCCCATCGGTGCTTACGGGCACAATGGGCGAAGATTGCAGACCTTCCGTAATGTCATACAATCTAAGCGCACGCGGTTGCCGTCATCGGCTGAACTACAGAGGTTCAATAAATCGGAGATCTCGCAAGATCTAGCAATGGCTTGTGAGCATACTATGATTCCGACTAAGAGCTTTAAATGCTACTTAGCGGAGAAACAATTCAACTAGCCCTATTGTCAAAAGGCTTAGAACAAGACTTTCTAAAGTTCCGACTCTTCATAGGAGTGAAAAGCATAATCCAAATCAAATTATGAATTAGTCTGGGAACTCAAGTGAGACCCGACTATAAAGAGACACCACAAGATTTTCCAAAAGTTCAAGTCCACTTTCTTCAAAGTCGTATCTAACCCTAGAATTGATAATCCCCGTTTTAGAATGACGTGTCTCAGGTAGATCACGTCAGAGACATAGAATTCAAGCTTCGATTATTCTTGCGTCATAAATAGACCAAGAGAAGAACAAAAAGGACTATTATTAAGAGACACCTCATTTGGCTCTAAGACCGTAAAATACTTTTAAGGTTACTATTCTTAGAGTCTTATAAATCGTATTAGACTTAATTAAAGTCTTAATTATCAATTATTCTTAAGCATCTTAGGTTTATTATGATTTTAAGTCTTTTTAAAATCAGAAACTGTGTTCTGTCCAAAACAGAACAGCTCACTTGCTCTGGCTACCACGTTCTGTACAATTTAATTCAATCTTTAAAATTTTTATCTAGTATAGCCTCTGATGTATATTTTCCAGGTTGATAAAAATCTTAATTTTCTGATTAGTGTATAATTAGTTATCATTTTTCAACTGCAGTCTGCCTGCGCAGGATTGCTCCTGGCCGAGACCAAGTTTCTTATGATATATTTTATTTGCTGTTGTACTATATTTAGTAATCCCATATTGGTCTTTTTCTGACCTTAATCTAGTGTTTCTTAAGATTTTTACAGAGCTTTATAGATTCTGAAATTCTCAGTTTATGAATCAGCTTTTTCTTAGTCTTTATAATCCGATTGCAAAGTCATTTCCATAACTTATTATTCAAGTGATACATATAATTTCGGACAACTACAAGACTCATGATACGCTGATCAAAATGTCAAACATGACTGAAATTACAGAGGAATAATTTCTTATTGTCATACATTATACATTATACGATTTTCTATTAGATAATATTTTACAGGTAGTAATAATTATAACTGTCACACCCCGGAATCCCATACCTCGATCGGAGTGCGGAAGCCAATCAAAGATGTACAAATGGAGGTAGAGATCCCGGGCGCGAGACCGAACAGTCGATTTCCAAACCAACCGATTACAAACATCTCAAAAGGACGTGTAACCGATTATGCCCGCAATCAGTGTAATACAATAATAGACATCAATGAATACTATGAAATGAAATTTACTTAATAATGATAATCCATTTAAGAAAGTCAAAATAAAATAAACCTATAAATCTATGGCACACAATTGCCATTAAATGTCATAAGCATCAAATAAGCAAAGCAACTAATAAAAAGCTCTAAATCTTCACGGCTCCTGCAACTGCTTCACTACTGCAACTTCCTGATCTCAAATTCCATTTGCGCCTGCATCAGAGGATGCATGAGTATTTCATAGAAACACTCAGTAGGATGTAAAAACCCACTGAACTAAAACAAATAGTATGAATAGGATAAGAATAACAAAGGTTTATGAATATGTCGCAACATCTGGACTGAACCAAGGATTTATACACCTGAAAGGTTAGTCAATAATAATTCCAACTCGCAAGTATGGGAAACATCAGTAAGGCTCCTACTACACATATGAGTAAGGAGAGAATAATAATCATTTCAAATGGCTCCAGACATCTAAGTGAAAGGAGTTACAATTTCTGCTCGCTAAACCGATCACCCGCAAGTGACTATACCAGAACCACCCTAGGGGTCCTCTTTTTGGAACCCTGCCATGCGTCTAGGATGCTGGCCCCACCAGTGCTTACGGACACGATGGGCGGAGACTGAAGACCTTCCGTAATGTCAACAATCTAACGTACGTATGTTGCCTCCTTTCGGGCAGTATGGAATCGCAAAACCATAAATATTAGTGACCTCGCAAGATCAAGCAATGGCATAATTGAGTATACTATGAATCCACTTCCGGAGAGAGTCCCGCAAGATCTCTAGTGGAGGAATCAATCAAATAATCGTGATGAATAATATTTCAAAGGAATAGAGGTCGCAACGCTCTAACAATATAAGGTATCAATCACCGGAATAGACTCTCATACGGAGTATAAATAGAAATGTCACACAAAGAGAATAACACAATCCATACATACGTTCATGCTCAGCCCTAGATGGAAATTCATATAGGTCTTATTGTAATATATAAATCAGAGACAAGGTATTAATGAGTCCTAGATGATTTGGATTCCAAATGGAACCTCAAACCGACACAAACGCTTTATCTTCAAATACAAAGTTACGGTTTTCTTGACATAAGTATTACCCCATCTATCATATTAACCATAACCCAACCTTACTGTGATAATCATAAGGATATAGTCTAGTAATAGTTACTAACACGTCATACCATCTTCACATCATATTAAGTGGTTTTACTTAAGTACTTAGTATTTTCACTTAGATTCTGCTCACTGTCTTTTGCACAACAGTTCCCTTCCGGCGGCTCCCAGACTCTGTACAATTAAGATTATCTTCTGAAATTTTTACTGAGAGTACCCTTGTGAGTCTAGTTTCTAACCCCACCAGCTTTATATTTTTCTGATATCATATGAATTAGTTATGAATTATTTACTGCCAACTGTTAGTGCAGAAACAGTTCTAGCCGAAAGTGAGACACATGATTAAACTTTGATTATCTTATTCCGTACCACTCATAGATGATAATATAGCCATGATAGATGATAGTACTCCCCTCCTAGATCAATTACAGATCTTGGAATTAACTAGAATTACCAAAGGATTCGCTTTTATCATGTTTCTTATATATGTAGTATAATCTTAGACCTTAACACAACCCAATTAAGACAACTTAAGAAAGACAATAATTAAGGCATAAGACTCAATCATTAGACATGATAATCAAAGCAATATCAAAACTTCTATCTTCTGTAAAATTAATAAAGCATCCAACTTTGATGTGATTTACCATCTAGACATGAAGCATGAAGGCATATATGCATGTATCGCAATACTCATAGAAAATAAGACATAAATCATTAATCTCGCAAGATTCAAAGCAATACTCCAAGGTAATCAGTAAGAACACTCATCATATATTGTGAGAAAAGAAGAAGAGAGGGAAAAACCATCCTACTCTTTATCACCAAAAGACGTCGCCTTTCTACGCGATGTTCGTCTCCTCCGCTTCCTTCAAAGCTCCCGATCCAAGCTCTTGAGCAATTCCCCCTAGAAGAGGTCTTCTAAGAGAGGGATGAACGTGGGAAGGAGAGGGGAAAAGCCTCTGGACGTTCTAGGGCTTAGTTTTCAATAGCACAAGCCTAGTCTCTATGGGTTTATATAGAGTTTTTAGAAGATCTTTGCCCAAATCAATTCTACCATATCTTGGACACTTTCCACCAATGGAAGAGTCCCTAAATCACCCTAGGAACGTGCAATACAAGTCTAGTTAGGATATGGCATCTTTCCCAATCAAATCCGCCTCAAAATAAGTTAGAATTCGCCAAACCGCAACTAGCGATCGATCGTCCAATACGGCGATCGATCGTCCTGCGCTGTTTATCAACCGCGTGATGGCGCCGATCGAAGCCGATCGATCGCACCTACGGGTGTATTTATTCAATTTCCCATATCTTTTTACTCCGAACTCCAAATCACACAAAATAGGTGGCGTTAGAAAGCTCTTCTCACCACCTTTAATTTAAACTAGCATCACATGGTCAAATCAATCATTAAGAGGGTCAATTTTCGGTTTTAAGATACTTACTGATTTTTCGGATGTTACATCCTCCCCTCCTAAAAAGAACATTTCGTCCTCGAAATGCCGACTCTCAATCTTCAAAAAGGTAAGGGTAGGATTTCCTCATCTCTCTTTCCGTTTCCCAAGTCATTTCCTCAGCCAACTGGTTTTGCCACAAAACTTTCACCAAAGGAATAGTCTTTCTTCTAAGTACTTGATCCTTTCTGTCCAATACCTTCACAGGTTTACCGGAAATGTCAAATCTGCTTCTAACTCCATCGTTGTGAACTCCAAAACATGTGATGGATCTGGCACATATTTCCTCAACATAGAAATATGGAAAGTATTATGTACTTCATCCAACTATGGCGGTAACGCGAATCGGTATGCAACTGGCCCAACTCGCTCCAAAATTTCAAATGGTCCAACAAACCTCGGACTCAGCTTTCCTTTCTTACCAAACCTCATAATTCCTTTTGAAGGTGATACTTTCAAAAATACATGGTCTCCTACTTGAAATTCCAACTCTCTTCGTCTACTGTCCGCGTAATTCTTTTGGCGACTCTGAGCCGTTTGTAATCTCTGCCTGATCTGTCTTACCTTTTCTGCACAGTATTGCACCAATTCTGATCTCAGCACTTGATTCTCTCCAACATCTGTCCAACATGTAGGGGATCTACATGGTCTTCTATATAGTGCTTCAAATGGTGCCATTCCGATACTTGAATGATAACTGTTATTATAAGCAAACTCTATCAATGGTAAATGATCATCCCAATTACCTTTCCAGTCAATCGCACAGGCTCTTAGCATGTCCTCCAAGGTTTGAATCGTGCGTTCTGATTGTCCGTCACTCTGAGGATGAAATGGTGTACTAAAGTTTAACTTGGTTCCCAATGCCTCTTGTATACTCTTCCATGTTCTTGATGTAAAACGAGGGTCTCGGTCAGACACAATAGATAACGGCGTGCCGTGTAGTGATCTAACCCAAGAGAAGGTTGACAAATTGTAATATACACTCGGTAAGTCCGAGGTCGAACCACAGGGAATGATGTAGGATTATTCTATTCTAACTAATTTAAACACTGCTTAGCTTAGCAAATTAAGATTCTTATCACGAAATTATACAGAGAAATTATAATTTAACTAACTACTAAAATGACGATTAAAGATTCAAGTAAAACTTAACTAAAGACAGGCAAAGATAATCGATGAGAGATATCAAAGCTTCAAGGATCAATTATTTAATTAATATTCTACGTCTATTCAATTACTCAATTAGAATCAAATAATGATTTGACCTAATCGGAAGATATTTCATTCATGTTCATCATATCCATTAACATAAAAATATCAATCGAATATTTATCATTAACAAGCTCAGTCTACTAATCACATGGAATTATAAGCATTCGCCGTACCTTACGTTAACGACAAATCAAATAATTATATAGATTGTGACTTTATCAAAACATCGCATTCAATCAAATAAGCATTAAACACTTTTTCATAGACATAGAAATATCAATCAAATAACATCACCTTTAGCTTTAAAAAAAGATTTAGCTATTCATATTCATGAGAAAAGAAAAATCAGATTTGGAAAAGAATCGCATTGATAACACTATTGCAAAACACTATTCACGGGTTACTGTAGCAGATTCACTGTAGCAGCACTGTAGCAGATTTACTATTCACCCGATGTACTGTTCATCATCTCCCTCATGAGCGCAGGTACTGTAGCAGATCGTGTGTTACTGTTCACTGAAGCCAAAAACCTGACTTTCTCTTCCTCTTCTCCTTCTCTCTTCTTCTCCTCTCGATTCCTCTTCGATTCCTCTAATTCCCGACGAGATCACAGCGAAGAACACAATTCAAATCAGCCGCAAAAGGCTCTGCTCGACACCCCAGTTCGTCCTCTGTTTCGACAAAAACAGAGGACACAAAATCCGTCCAGAAAATCGCCAAAAATCGCCCCCCTTCTCTGCCCAAAAGTTCTCCTCTTTATAGCAATTCCCGAGTCCCAATTGATGCCAGCAATCCCTCCTAAACCCAGCAGCTTTCCATTTAAATTTCGTTCAAATTTGTAAAGAAAAATCCGATCTTTCCATATAGCGGTCATTCCTTCTGTTTCCGTCGAAATCATCGCGATCGAGCCCTTTGCCTATCAAAAGCCTTCCTTTGCTATTTTGCTCCTCCTCGCGCCGTCGTGCTGCCGCCAAGTTCCTACCTCCGCCCAGCACCGGTACCATTGCCGTCGCCTGCTGTTACTCTGTTTCTGCTGTGAATCTCGCCGCCGCAATCCGAGCTCTTCCTTCGCCTCCCAACTCCGGTCGCCGTCCAACTCCGCCGTCAGCTCCGGTCGCCCAGCCGTCGTCAGGTCCTGTTGTCCCACCGGCGCTCGAGCAGAAAGCTCGAGCGTCGGGCTTCCTTCTCTCTTCTGGAACACCCGAGCCCGATGGCTCGGGTTGTTTTCTTTTTTTTCTTTATTTCTAAACCGAACCGGACCAGACCGGTTCAATCCTTTTCTCCTTTTTTTTTTTCTTTTAATCAAATAAAACCCATCGTAACGATCTCAACCGCCGAATCGAATCTGCACGTCCGTATTTAAATTTCGCGCCCGTCTTCTCTTAAATAGCTCATCAATGGTTCAGATTCTTTGATACGCGTCATATCAGCTCACGGGTCACTTTGGCATTTCAAAAACACGTCTAATGCGCACGTCTGCTTAGTGATCTGCAATTCGTATTTTCAAACCTACAATAACAAAACCAAACTAAAATTAGACGCATAATAAAAATATGATTCATTAAATTCTTTAATGCATCTAAAATAGTTAATTAGAGTAACTTAATTATAAATCCCCTAATTACTACCCTAATCACAAATAACCCGTTTTATTCATGTTTTATCACAAAAACTACACTAGCATATAGGTAAATAAGGCATGTAAGAGTGTATATTTTATACTTATCAAATACCCCCAAACCTATATTTTGCTAGTCCCCGAGCAAAACAAACAAAACAAAAATCACACAAAATAAAACTAAAGCAAATAAAACTAGAAAAGTAAATGCCACTTTCGTAGGGAACACGATTGCATTGAGCGTATGCAACAAGCCGTTAAACCTCTAGGTGTCCCTAGTAGGACGAGTTTTGTCTCGTGAGGGTTTACAGCCATGTTACCCACAAACATGTACTTATGAAATTAACCTTATTAATCTAAGTGAAAAAACAAAATAAACACTTCAAAACAATCAAACCTCTTATCCCTTCAAATGCAAACCACAATGTTTAAGAAAATCAACCACATGTACTTGCATTTATAATCAACTGGAATATAGAAGCCCTCAAGTAAGTGGTTTTATTCTACACCTTCATCTTGGAAATTTCTGCTCAATATGATATGAAATGATAATATAAATATTAAAAGTGTAGAACATTGTAGCAATACACCCTAAATTTCTGTTTTACACATATCCCGTGTTACCCATTAACCAAAGAAAATCAGAATCTACATAGTCATCGTAATCTTTAGGTTCATGATAGCACAAATCTGCGCGCCTCCTTCGGGTCCAACATTCTAGATTTGAGAGGATAATACACCATAGACTTTTTTTTTCTATTTTCAGCAAGACTGTGTAAGGCCTAACTTCAAGATGCTTAAGTTTAGCAATGACTCAGGCCAATGACTCCCAGCACAGTTGGCTTAGGGCATTAGGTTTTGAAAGACCGCTTCGGGCCCGAGCATCAGCCTAAGTTAATCCTATAAAGTCAAGCAGCCCCTTTCTAGCTTTTTGTTTTCATTTTTGTTCATCATTTTTTTTTCTTTTCATCAACATTCATATTTTCCAACAATCTTATCATGTCCAGGTTGTATTATACTCTCAACCTATTTCCGGTTCCAAGCTCTTGCCATAGCCAAGTAAATGGTCTATCATGATCTTTTAAGCTCAACAGACAACCACATATCATCCAATGACTTTGACTAAAGACATCCCACTGAAGATTAGTATTCAACAAATCTCTAGAGGGTATTACTCTATGTACTAGTGTGTGTGAGTGAGTTTTATTAGCTCAAGCACATGATCCAAGAGGACTGTAACAGAAAGATATGCTCAGTTAAGTGTTTCTATCCTCCAGAATACTTACTCACACTTCCAATGAAAATTAATCTCTTAAAAATTGAAATATGCATCATCACGGGATAAAATATCAAAACCTAAGAAAAATACTAACAAACAACCTAAAAACTAATCAAATTTTTATTTGTTTTTCTCTTTTTTAATTTTTATTTTTTTTTAATTTTGTTTTTTTTTTTGAAAATAAACAATATTATTCCTATATACCCCCAAACCTAAACTAAACATTGTCCTCAATGTTAAGAATGAAATGAAGGATAAAATAAATAAATAAATAAAATAAAAGATAGATGTTACCTGGAGAACAGCAAATTGCTAAAATCCCATGCAAGTGAAAAGCATCAACAAATAAAAAGATGAGAGCAATCACAATATCCAACAAGAAAACATCATCTAACTAATAAGTATCCTAAAAAAAAACAAATTAAAAAAACTGGGCTGCCTCCCAGGAGCGCTAAGTTTCCTGTCTTCAGCCAGACTAAGTGTAAGAGTATTCAATCAGGATAAGTGGGATCAGACAGAGGAATATTCTCCACTTCTGAGGGAATCAATTCCAGGAATGGCTTAAGTCTTTGACCATTTACTTTAAACACATTGCCATTCAATGGATTTTCAATTTCTACAGCTCCATGAGGATAAACAGTTTTAACAATAAATGGACCAGTCCATCTCGAACGGAGCTTACCAGGAAATAAATGCAATCTAGAGTTATACAAAAGAACTTTTTGTGAAGGTTCAAAAGTTTTTCGATGAATGTGTTGATCATGCAAAACCTTCATTCGTTCTTTGTAAATTTTTGAATTCATATATGCATCATTCCTAATTTCTTCTAATTCATTGATTTGGAGCTTACGCACAGAACTGGCGTCATCCAAACTGAAATTAAACATTTTTATAGCCCAATACGCCTTATGCTCCAACTCCACAGGCAAGTGGCAAGCTTTTCCATAAACAAGTCTATAAGGGGACATACCAATAGGAGATTTAAAAGCTGTACGGTATGCCCAAAGTGCATCTGTTAACCGCAGAGACCAATCTTTGCGATTTGGGTTAACCGTTTTCTCTAAAATGTGTTTAATCTCTCTGTTGGCAAGTTCAGCTTGCCCACTCGTTTGTGGGTGATAAGGGGTAGCCACCTTATGAGTAATTCCATATTTCTTCATTAATGCCTCAAAAGGTTTATTGCAGAAATGAGAACCCCCATCACTTATGATTGCACGGGGTATACCAAACCGTAACAGAACATTTTCCTTCAAAAAGCGTATAACAGTTTTATGGTCATTATTTCTACAAGGGATGGCCTCTACCCACTTGGAAACATAGTCAACAGCCACTAAGATGTACAAATAGCCAAAAGAAGGTGGAAATGGGCCCATGAAATCAATACCCCAACAATCAAATATTTCAATCACTAAAATGGGGTTTAAAGGCATCATATTCCTACGGGTTATTCCACCAAGCTGTTGACAACGTCCACAAGTACGACAATAATCATGAGTATCTTTAAATAGGGTAGGCCAATAAAATCCACATTGGAAAATTTTAGCAGCAGTTTTTCTAGCAGAAAAATGTCCACCACAGCTTCTGAATGACAGAAAGATATGACACTGTGAATTTCATCATTTGGTACACATCTCCTAATAATTTGATCCGGACAATATTTAAAAAGATATGGATCATCCCAAAAGAAGTTTCTTACCTCCACCATGAATTTCTTCCTGTCTTGTGTTGTCCAATGAGAAGGAGTTTGACCTGTGACAAGAAAATTAACAATATCAGCAAACCATGGTAAATCAGAAAGAACAAAAAGTTGCTCATCTGGGAAGGTGTCTTTAATTGGAGCAGCCTCATTGGAATCATCCACAGTCAACCTAGATAAATGATCGGCCACCACATTTTCTACTCCTTACTTATCTTTAATTGTAATATCAAATTCTTGCAGTAGGAGTATCCAGCGAATCAACCTAGGTTTTGCATCTTTCTTTGATAGAAGATATTTCAAGGCAGCATGATCAGTAAAGATAACAATAGGATATCCGGTCAAGTAAGCCCTAAATTTATCCAAAGCAAATACTATAGCAAGTAATTCTTTTTCTGTTGTTGAATAATTCATCTGAGCATTGTCTAATGTCTTACTTGCATAGTAAATAACATAAGGCTTCTTATCCTTCCTTTGCCCCAAAACAGCCCCCACAGCAAAGTCACTAGCATCACACATTATCTCAAATGGTAAAGTCCAATCTGGGGGTTGCATAATAGGGGCTGAAGTAAGCATTCCCTTCAGTTTGTTAAAAGCTTTTTCACAATCAGCATTCCATTCAAACACGGTATCTTTAGATAGGAGATTGCATAATGGTCTAGAAATAGAACTAAAATCCTTGATGAATCTCCTGTAGAACCCTGCATGACCCAAAAATGATCTAATATCTTTAACTGTCTTGGGCGTAGGCAAATGAGTAATTAAATCAATTTTTGATTTATCAACTTCAATTCCCTTAGAGGAAACAATATGACCCAGAACAATTCCTTTAGAGACCATGAAATGACATTTTTCCCAATTAAGCACAAGGTTCTTCTCTTCACACCTGCTCAAAACTTTCTGCAAATTAGACAAACAGTCATCAAATGAATCACCAAATACAGAAAAGTCATCTATAAATACTTCAAGATAGCGTTCAACCATATCACTAAAAATACTCAGCATGCATCTTTGAAATGTTGCAGGTGCGTTGCATAAACCAAAGGGCATTCTTCTGTAAGCAAATGTGCCAAAAGGACATGTGAATGTAGTTTTCTCCTGGTCTTCTAATGCAATGTCAATTTGATTGTAACCGGAGTAGCCATCTAAGAAACAGTAATATGTGTGGCCAGCTACCCTCTCCAGAACCTGATCGAGAAATGGCAATGGAAAATGGTCTTTTCTAGTGACTGAGTTCAGCTTCCTGTAATCAATGCACATTCTCCATCCAGATGTAACTCTAGTGGGTATTAATTCATTCTTATCATTCTTGACAACTGTTACACCAGATTTCTTAGGCACTACTTGGGTAGGACTCACCCACTTACTATCAGAAATGGGGTAGATGATCTCCGCATCCAAGAGCTTAAGAACTTCAGCTCTAACCACCTCTTTCATGTTTGGATTTAACCTACGTTGCATCTCCCTAGACGGTTTGGCATTGTCCTCCAAATAAATCCGATGAGTGCATATTAAAGGACTTATTCCTTTTAAATCAGCAATTGTCCATCCTATTGCACCTTTATGTTTTCTCAAAATATCAAGCAACTTACCCTCTTCGATAAGATTAAGATGAGACGATATTACTACCGGAAGAGTTTCACCATCACCCAAAAATGCATATTTGAGGTCAGTTGGTAACTTTTTCAACTCCAATTTGGGTGCTTGAATGCTTGATGGTGTAGGCAATTTGTCACGCAATGGTAGCTCCTCAAACTTGGGTTTCCATCCATTCACTTGCAATACCTGTAGAGAATTCAGCAAAGAACAAATCTCAGCCTCTTCACAATTCACTTTAGATTCATCATATAAAGAATTAACTAAGCAAGATTCTAATGGATCAGAAAGAGATGCATGAAATTGATCTCTAACAACGGTATCAACCCAATTCATTTCTTGAACATCAGTATCATCCCCTGGTTGTTTGCAAACATTAAATATATTCAATTCCAAAGTCATATTGCCAAATGAAAGTTTCATCACACCATTTCTACAATTAATCAAAGCATTTGAAGTAGAAAGAAATGGACGACCTAGTATGACAGGAATATTTGCACTTGCATTTATAACAGGATGTGTGTCCAAAACAATAAAATCAACAGGAAAGTAAAATTTATCTACTTGAACAAGCACATCTTCCACCACTCCCCTTGGAATTTTAATAGAACGATCAGCAAGTTGAAGAGTAATGGTGGTGGGTTTAAGTTCCCCAAGACCTAACTGAGTGTATACTAAATAAGGCAAAAGATTAACACTAGCCCCAAGATCAAGCAAGGCTTGGTCTACCCTAAAGTTCCCGATCACACATGAAATAATTGGACATCCGGGATCTTTATATTTGGGCGGGCTTTTGTGTTGAATTATAGAACTTACCTGTTCAGTCAAAAATGCTTTTTTCTGCACATTCAACTTACGCTTAATAGTACACAAATCTTTCAAGAACTTAGCATAAGAAGGTACCTGTTTGATTGCATCTAACAAGGGAATGTTTATTTTCACCTGCTTAAAAAGTTCAAAAATTTCAGCATTTTGGTTCAGCTTTTGAGGTGGTTTCAACCTCTGTGGAAAAGGAGCTGGAATAGGACATCTCACATCTTCACTTGACCCAGACTTATCAATTTCCTCATTATCATGTTTTGACTCATCATTCTCAGAAGATTTTTGGGCCTTAAGTGGAATTGTTTTGTCAATTTCTTTTCCACTACGAAGAGTGGTAATAGACTTAGCATGTTCCAATTGTGAATCAGAAGATTGTGTGTCCATTGTGTGAACTTGCCCCTGTGGGTTGGGTTGGGGTTGAGCAGGAAACCTACCTTTCTCTTGAATAGCAAGAGAAGATGTCAATTTAGTGAGAGAGCTCTTTATATCATTAATGGCTTGTGAGGTTTGTTGATTAATAGTAGCTTGCCCTTGCATGAAAGTTTGCAGTGTCTCCTCAAGTGTCTTCTTGTGAGGTGGAACATATGGAGTATAATTGGAAGATGCTTGAGGAGGTGGTGTTTGTGCAGCACTATCATTCCTCCAACTAAAGTTGGGGTGATTCCTCCATCCTGGATTGTAGGTATCTCCATAAGGAGATTGCCTCTTGAAAGGGGTCATGGAATTTGCTTGGTCATGTAACACCTCCTTAAAAGCAGGAATGGTAGGGCACTCATTAGTAGGGTGTCCCATGACATCACAAATTCCACAGGCCTCTTCTGTAGCAACAGACTTAACAGCATTAATTTTCCCTACTTCCATAGCCTCCACCTTCCTAGCCAAAGAGGCTAGCCTAGCACTCAAATTATCCTCCTCCCTAAGATAATGCAGACCCCCACTAGTAGTTGAAGACTTCGACTTATTAGAAACATCAGAGGGATCGGTGGGATCCCAAGAATTTGAGTCTTCAGCTATTTGATCTAGAAAATCAAGGGCTTCATTAGGGTCTTTATCAAAGAATTCCCCATTACACATGGTTTGAACAAATTGTTTCATTGAAGGCGTCATCCCATCATAGAAAAAACTGATGGTGCGCCACTTCTCATACCCATGATGTGGACAAGAATTTAACAAATCTTTATAACGCTCCCAACATTGATAAAATGATTCATTTTGTTTTTGGGCAAAATTTGTTATTTGCCTTTTCAGAGCATTTGTCCTATGAACTGGAAAAAACTTTTTAAGGAATTCAGTTTGTAGTTCTTTCCAAGTTCCTACAGATCTAGGCTTAAGGGAATTCAGCCAAGTCTTGGCTTTGTCCTTCAAAGAGAAAGGAAATAATTTTAGCCTGATAATGTCTTCACTACAAGCTTGCTCAAAAGTTGCACATACTTCCTCAAATTCCTTAAAATGCAAATAAGGATTTTCAGAATCTAGACCATGGAATTTGGGAAGCAAGTTTATCATTCCAGGCTTAAAAGTAAATTGATGAGCCTGTAGAGGCAATATAATACATGAAGGTGTGCTAGTGCGTGCAGGTTGCAGATAATCACGCAAGGGCCGCATTGGTGCATCATGTTCAATCTCATTTTCATTAATATCATGGTTACTACCCTGATCAGCCATTTGATTATGTGTGTGTGATGGAACAGAAAATTCAAACGAAGGATTCTCAATCAAATTAGCAGAATTACTTCTAACCAATCGTCCACTGGTATCTCTATTCCACGAGTGCATGCACAAGCAACAGAAATTTCAAAGAGAGATGGAACGAGTTTACCAAATTGATGAAAAATCCAATGAAAAGCCTTTTTTTTTCTCAGATAGGACTCCAAATTCCTGCAAAATAAACAAGTGAAATTAAACTACGAATAGTTGAAATTAACTAAACTATGCTAGAGAGAAATAAACTAATTGGAAGATTAATCCTAAACTTCACTCCCCGGCAACGGCGCCAAAATTTGATCTAACCCAAGAGAAGGTTGACAAATTGTAATATATACTCGGTAAGTCCGAGGTCGAACCACAGGGAATGATGTAGGATTATTCTATTCTAACTAATTTAAACACTACTTAACTTAGCAAATTAAGATTCTTATCACGAAATTATACAGAGAAATTGTAATTTAACTAACTACTAAAATGACGATTAAAGATTCAAGTAAAACTTAACTAAAGACAGGCAAAGATAATCGATGAGAGATATCAAAGCTTCAAGGATCAATTATTTAATTAATATTCTACGTCTATTCAATTACTCAATTAGAATCAAATAATGATTTGACCTAATCGGAAGATATTTCATTCACGTTCATCATATCCATTAACATAAAAATATCAATCGAATATTTATCATTAACAAGCTCAGTCTACTAATCACAGGGAATTATAAGCATTCGCCGTACCTTACGTTAACGACAAATCAAATAATTATATAGATTGTGACTTTATCAAAACATCGCATTCAATCAAATAAGCATTAAACACTTTTTCATAGACATAGAAATATCAATCAAATAACATCACCTTTAGCTTTAAAAAAAGATTTAGCTATTCATATTCATGAGAAAAGAAAAATCAGATTTGGAAAAGAATCGCATTGATAACACTATTGCAAAACACTATTCACGGGTTACTGTAGCAGATTCACTGTAGCAGCACTGTAGCAGATTTACTGTTCACCCGATGTACTGTTCATCATCTCCCTCATGAGCGCAGGTACTGTAGCAGATCGTGTGTTACTGTTCACTGAAGCCAAAAACCTGACTTTCTCTTCCTCTTCTCCTTCTCTCTTCTTCTCCTCTCGATTCCTCTTCGATTCCTCTAATTCCCGACGAGATCACAGCGAAGAACACAATTCAAATCAGCCGCAAAAGGCTCTGCTCGACACCCCAGTTCGTCCTCTGTTTCATCAAAAACAGAGGACACAAAATCCGTCCAGAAAATCGCCAAAAATCGCCCCCCTTCTCTGCCCAAAAGTTCTCCTCTTTATAGCAATTCCCGAGTCCCAATTGATGCCAGCAATCCCTCCTAAACCCAGCAGCTTTCCATTTAAATTTCGTTCAAATTTGTAAAGAAAAATCCGATCTTTCCATATAGCGGCCATTCCTTCTGTTTCCGTCGAAATCATCGCGATCGAGCCCTTTGCCTATCAAAAGCCTTCCTTTGCTATTTTGCTCCTCCTCGCGCCGTCGTGGCTGCCGCCAAGTTCCTACCTCCGCCCAGCACCAGTACCATTGCCGTCGCCTGCTGTGAATCTCGCCGCCGTAATCCGAGCTCTTCCTTCGCCTCCCAACTCCGGTCGCCGTCAGCTCCGGTCGCCCAGCCGTCGTCAGGTCCTGTTGTCCCACCGGCGCTCGAGCAGAAAGCTCGAGCGTCGGGCTTCCTTCTCTCTTCTGGAACACCCGAGCCCGATGGCTCGGGTTGTTTTCTTTTTTTTCTTTATTTCTAAACCGAACCGGACCAGACCGGTTCAATCCTTTTCTCCTTTTTTTTCTTTTAATCAAATAAAACCCGTCGTAACGATCTCAACTGCCGAATCGAATCTGCACGTCCGTATTTAAATTTCGCGCCCGTCTTCTCTTAAATAGCTCATCAATGGTTCAGATTCTTTGATACGCGTCATATCAGCTCACGGGTCACTTTGGCATTTCAAAAACACGTCTAATGCGCACGTCTGCTTAGTGATCTGCAATTCGTATTTTCAAACCTACAATAACAAAACCAAACTAAAATTAGACGCATAATAAAAATATGATTCATTAAATTCTTTAATGCATCTAAAATAGTTAATTAGAGTAACTTAATTATAAATCCCCTAATTACTACCCTAATCACAAATAACCCGTTTTATTCATGTTTTATCACAAAAACTACACTAGCATATAGGTAAATAAGGCATGTAAGAGTGTATATTTTATACTTATCATGTAGTCTAACAATTTCTCTGATGTATAACTCTGCCAAACTTTTCGGGTTTTGTTTCCATCTAATCGGAAGAAAGTGTGCTGACTTTGTGAGTCGATCCAATATAACCCAAATCGCATCTCGCTGTCTTTGAGTCTTTGGCAATGCCACAACAAAATCCATTGTCACATGCTCCCATTTCCACTGTGGAATCTCCAATGGTTGCAACATTGCAGCCGGTCTTTGATGTTCAGCTTTTACTTGTTGACAAGTCAAGCATCTCGATACAAATTTGCCAATATCTCTTTTCATCCCATTCCACCAAACTGTCCTCTTTAAATCTTGATACATCTTCGTACCTCCAGGATGAATGTTATACTGCGAGTGATGTGCTTCACGCAGAATTTCCTGTCTTAATTCCATGTCTTTAGGTACTACCAATCTTCCTCGGAATCGAATACTTCCATCTGCTCCTTTTTCAAAATCCGTCCTGTCCAATAATTTCTGTATCTGAGGGTTCTTCTTTTGCGCTTCAAGGATTTTATCAACCACCACTGATCTTATAGAAAGATTCCCAATAAATGATATCCTCCTTGAAGTCGGCCATTCCAAATGACATTCTCCCATTTTCTGCATCAGTTTCCACTCTTGTACTAACATGTGAGCAATCATTCCAGTCTTTCTGCTTAATGCATCTGCTACCACATTCGCCTTGCCTGGATGGTAATGAATAGAAAAATCATAATCCTTCAAGTATTCTAGCCATCTTCTCTGTCTCATATTCAGATCCTTCTGGGAAAAGATATACTTCAAGCTTTTGTGATCCGTATATACTTGAAAAGTTTCTCCATACAAGTAGTGTCTCCAAATCTTCAAAGCAAAGACTACTGCTGCTAGTTCCAAGTCATGTGTTGGGTAATTCTGCTCATGACTTTTCAGTTGTCTCGATGCATACGCCACAACATGTCCGTGCTGCATTAGTACACACCCGAGTCCACTCTTCGAAGCATCACTGTATATAACGAATCCTCCAGTTCCCGACGATAAAGTCAAGATCGGTGCCGATGTTAATCTCTTCTTCAATTCCTTGAAACTTTTATCACATTCATCGTTCCATATAAACTTCACTCCCTTTCTGGTCAACTTCGTCATTGGCAAAGCTAGACTTGAAAATCCTTCAATGAATCTTCTATAGTAACCTGCCAATCCCAAGAAACTTCGAATCTCCGTCACATTCTTTGGTTGTTCCCATTTTAACACTGCCTCTACCTTCGTTGGATCAACTGATACTCCATCTTCTGATATGACATGTCCAAGAAAATTCACCTTGTTCAACCAAAATTCACACTTATTCAGCTTAGCATACAATTGATTATCCTTCAATATCTGTAACACAAGAGTCAAGTGAGTTCTATGTTCTTCCCAACTTGCTTAATACACCAAAATATCATCCACAAAGACTATCACAATCCGGTCTAATAAGTCCACAAAAATTCTGTTCATCATGTCCATAAATGCTGCTGGCGCATTAGTCAAACCAAAAGGCATCACCAGGAATTCGTAGTGTCCATACCTGGTCCTGAATGCTGTCTTGGATATATCCTCCTCCCTGATCCTTAACTGATGGTATCCAGATCTCAAATCAATCCTTGAAAATACTTTTGCTGATTGCAACTGATCAAACAAATCATCTATTCTAGGCAAAGGATATTTATTCTTCACCGTGACTTGGTTCAACATACGGTAATCGATACACAATCTCGTCGACCCATCTTTCTTCTTTACAAATAATACTGGTGCGCCCCAAGGGGAAACACTAGGCCGTATAAACCTCTTATCCAACAACTCTTGTAATTGCACCTTCAATTCTTTCAACTCAGCCGGCGCCATTCTATATGGTGCTTTTGAAATAGGTGCTGTTCCCGGTATCAATTCAATTGTAAAATCAATTTCTCTCTTTGGTGGCAACCCAGGTAACTCATCAGGAAAGATTTTGGGAAAATCCCTCACTACCTCAATGTCCTCTACTCTCGGGGTAGGCATCTCAACAGGTGTCACATTAGCTAAATAGGCTCTACAACCTTTAGCCAACAATTTCTGAGCTTTAACAGCTGATATCAAACAATCTCCTTTTCTATCCCGGATTCCCTGAAACAATAGTTCTTTCTCTCCAGGAATTTTAAAATAAACTCTCTTTTTAGTACAATCCACTAGTGCATTATATTTTGATAACCAATCCATTCCCAAGATTACATCAAAATCACACATATCAATCAACACAAGATTAGCAAGCAAAATTCTATCTTCTATCAGCACAGGAGAGTTTTCAATATATTCGGTTGCTATGACCGAATCTCCCATAGGAGTAGAAATCACCAAATCATCACTCAGTCTAGACAATGACTTATCTAGACTTAAAACAAACACCGAAGAAATAAAAGATCGCGACGCTCCCGGGTCAATTAACACTCTAGCAAAACGATTGAGGATAAGAAGAGTACCTTCAATAACCTCATCTGAACCACGCGCATCTTCGGATGATAAAGCAAAGATTCTCACCTGAGTCTTCTTATTCGCATCAACCCCGGTCTTCTTTCCACGATTAGGGCAATTAGGAGAGATATGCCCAACCTCATTGCACACGTAGCATCTTCGGGGATCCGTAGGGCACGGCTTTCCTCTATGCGAATCCTGTCCACAAATCCTGCAACGACCTTCATTCATATTACCGTTGTCATTGCCTCGAAACTGTTGACGTGGTGCACCATTCATCCGGTTCTGCTGCTGCTGCCTTTGCTGCTTAAAGGGACCATCCTAAACCTTGCAAACCTCTTCCAAGATAGAAGCCACTTCCAATCAGCGCCCCTTTTAAGCTATCCACACTTCCGCCGCGCACTCTGATTCTAATCGCGCTATAGTCTAGCCACTATTGTCAATGGAAGAAGATGAACTAGAATCTCACTCAAGGTTCAATTTTAATTCATCTCTCATTCCTTTGACTCCTAGCGTAAAACACGGCGATACAAAAAAACAAAAAAAACAAACACAAAGCAAGCAAACAATCAAACACTTCTTTTTATAGGGTAAGGTCTTTTCTTCTAGGTAACCTTTTTACTTTCTATAAAGTTCGACTATTTCATTTCATAATTTAGCAATGTCCATACTGTATTAGACTGAGTTTGAGGGCTCCGATACCACGCTGTCACGCCCCGGAATCCCATACCTCGATCGGAGTGCGGAAGCCAATCAAAGATGTACAAATGGAGGTAGAGATCCCGGGCGCGAGACCGAACAGTCGATTTCCAAACCAACCGATTACAAACATCTCAAAAGGACGTTTAACCGATTATGCCCGCAATCAGTGTAATACAATAATAGACATCAATGAATACTATGAAATGAAATTTACTTAATAATGATAATCCATTTAAGAAAGTCAAAATAAAATAAACCTATAAATCTATGGCACACAATTGCCATTAAATGTCATAAGCATCAAATAAGCAAAGCAACTAATAAAAAGCTCTAAATCTTCACGGCTCCTGCAACTGCTTCACTACTGCAACTTCCTGATCTCAAATTCCATTTGCGCCTGCATCAGAGGATGCATGAGTATTTCATAGAAACACTCAGTAGGATGTAAAAACCCACTGAACTAAAACAAATAGTATGAATAGGATAAGAATAACAAAGGTTTATGAATATGTCGCAACATCTGGACTGAACCAAGGATTTATACACCTGAAAGGTTAGTCAATAATAATTCCAACTCGCAAGTATGGGAAACATCAGTAAGGCTCCTACTACACATATGAGTAAGGAGAGAATAATAATCATTTCAAATGGCTCCAGACATCTAAGTGAAAGGAGTTACAATTTCTGCTCGCTAAACCGATCACCCGCAAGTGACTATACCAGAACCACCCTAGGGGTCCTCTTTTTGGAACCCTGCCATGCGTCTAGGATGCTGGCCCCACCAGTGCTTACGGACACGATGGGCGGAGACTGAAGACCTTCCGTAATGTCAACAATCTAACGTACGTATGTTGCCTCCTTTCGGGCAGTATGGAATCGCAAAACCATAAATATTAGTGACCTCGCAAGATCAAGCAATGGCATAATTGAGTATACTATGAATCCACTTCCGGAGAGAGTCCCGCAAGATCTCTAGTGGAGGAATCAATCAAATAATCGTGATGAATAATATTTCAAAGGAATAGAGGTCGCAACGCTCTAACAATATAAGGTATCAATCACCGGAATAGACTCTCATACGGAGTATAAATAGAAATGTCACACAAAGAGAATAACACAATCCATACATACGTTCATGCTCAGCCCTAGATGGAAATTCATATAGGTCTTATTGTAATATATAAATCAGAGACAAGGTATTAATGAGTCCTAGATGATTTGGATTCCAAATGGAACCTCAAACCGACACAAACGCTTTATCTTCAAATACAAAGTTACGGTTTTCTTGACATAAGTATTACCCCATCTATCATATTAACCATAACCCAACCTTACTGTGATAATCATAAGGATATAGTCTAGTAATAGTTACTAACACGTCATACCATCTTCACATCATATTAAGTGGTTTTACTTAAGTACTTAGTATTTTCACTTAGATTCTGCTCACTGTCTTTTGCACAACAGTTCCCTTCCGGCGGTTCCCAGACTCTGTACAATTAAGATTATCTTCTGAAATTTTTACTGAGAGTACCCTTGTGAGTCTAGTTTCTAACCCCACCAGCTTTATATTTTTCTGATATCATATGAATTAGTTATGAATTATTTACTGCCAACTGTTAGTGCAGAAACAGTTCTAGCCGAAAGTGAGACACATGATTAAACTTTGATTATCTTATTCCGTACCACTCATAGATGATAATATAGCCATGATAGATGATAGTACTCCCCTCCTAGATCAATTACAGATCTTGGAATTAACTAGAATTACCAAAGGATTCGCTTTTATCATGTTTCTTATATATGTAGTATAATCTTAGACCTTAACACAACCCAATTAAGACAACTTAAGAAAGACAATAATTAAGGCATAAGACTCAATCATTAGACATGATAATCAAAGCAATATCAAAACTTCTATCTTCTGTAAAATTAATAAAGCATCCAACTTTGATGTGATTTACCATCTAGACATGAAGCATGAAGGCATATATGCATGTATCGCAATACTCATAGAAAATAAGACATAAATCATTAATCTCGCAAGATTCAAAGCAATACTCCAAGGTAATCAGTAAGAACACTCATCATATATTGTGAGAAAAGAAGAAGAGAGGGAAAAACCATCCTACTCTTTATCACCAAAAGACGTCGCCTTTCTACGCGATGTTCGTCTCCTCCGCTTCCTTCAAAGCTCCCGATCCAAGCTCTTGAGCAATTCCCCCTAGAAGAGGTCTTCTAAGAGAGGGATGAACGTGGGAAGGAGAGGGGAAAAGCCTCTGGACGTTCTAGGGCTTAGTTTTCAATAGCACAAGCCTAGTCTCTATGGGTTTATATAGAGTTTTTAGAAGATCTTTGCCCAAATCAATTCTACCATATCTTGGACACTTTCCACCAATGGAAGAGTCCCTAAATCACCCTAGGAACGTGCAATACAAGTCTAGTTAGGATATGACATGTTTCCCAATCAAATCCGCCTCAAAATAAGTTAGAATTCGCCAAACCGCAACTAGCGATCGATCGTCCAATACGGCGATCGATCGTCCTGCGCTGTTTATCAACCGCGCGATGGCGCCGATCGAAGCCGATCGATCGCACCTACGGGTGTATTTATTCAATTTCCCATATCTTTTTACTCCGAACTCCAAATCACACAAAATAGGTGGCGTTAGAAAGCTCTTCTCACCACCTTTAATTTAAACTAAGCACCGCACGGTCAAATCAATCATTAAGAGGGTCAATTTTCGGTTTTAAGATACTTACTGATTTTTCGGATGTTACAATAACAACTTACGTATAGAATATAAAATATCAAACACGGAAAAGCACCGAAGTGCCCAAAGATCCAAACTTTATACTAGAAAGAGTGTGGATATACAAATAACATTATCACATGCAAAGGGAACACAAGCAGGATTAACAAAGAAGTCTAACTTTTCAACATGAAGAAGTGATTGAGAAGTAACTCATACGCTATCAAAATTCAAGAAAATCATGGGGAATATCAATTCAGGATTTCGACACCGAGAGATCAAAGTTTACAATTACACAATTATGAACATCAACATTCATCTCATTGAAATCATCCTTGACATATGATCAATCATCAACAAAGAATAGAATGGTGGGAAAAGAATCATCCTACTTGGTTGTAGATGCCGAAACTTCCCGAGCACTCTTGACTCCGACAATGTCGCACCACCACCACTCCGGTCGACCTTGCTTGGACCACCACGAACCACCACCGGAGAGAGGTTGCCGCCGGCCGGAAAAAGTGAGAGAGGGAAAGAGAGAGAGAGAGAGAGAGAGAGAGAGAGAGAGAGAGAGAGAGAGAGAGAGAGAGAGAGAGATGTTCAAGCAGTTTTGAAATGCTTTGAACACTCAAGCAAAACCACCCCTTTACTAGCCTATTTATAGATTTTTCAAATGAATCTCCACCATTGATCAATCCCTTAACCAATGGCTTAGATTCAGCAAAAAATTCCAGAATTTCAACTTTCAAAGTGACTCTTGGGTTTACAAGAAAAGAGTTAAATGGGTCAATTGCATGGCAATTAGAGCTAACACTCAACTAACTCCACTCAACTCATTAACACAACACTCAACCACCTCCACTCAAGGCAAACTCGTCCCATGCATTAGATAGGTTGTTTTAGAATTTCAATTAATCATCTTCAACAATAATATCTCATGAAAAAATTCACAAATCAAATGGAATTCAAAAATGACACATATACACATATACATACTTAATATTCTTAGGTCAAATGAGACCAAACCAACGAGCCACACCAACCATGAATCACATTATCCAATTAACAAAATCTCATATCAATTCAAAATCACAAATTTTATGGCGATCGATCGGCAAATAATACAAGATCGATCGAGCCGATCATCCCAAAACATGATCGATCAGTAACTCCAAAAATCGAAACTCCAAAATTTCCAGTAGATACGATCGATCATCCCGTCTCGATCGATCGTCCTCCGATCGATCGGTTTACACAGCCAATCGATCGGCCCTGGCAGAACTTGAATTTTCCAAAGATTTTTGAAAACTTAAATAAATGCATACCTTAAAGCCAAGAAATTCCTTTTTAAATACTATAAAATTTACGGTTGTCACAGTCAGCAACCCTATTGCATGTCCAAAGGGCTTTTCCATCATTTTGAGCGCTCATTTGTGGAGGTACACGAAGGAAAAGGGTGATACGCGTGGAACCGGATAACACACATTTAATCGCAGTTTTCGTCAAAGAGGTAGGATGTGTTTTCCCTAATCCTCTCATATTTTTCTGAGATGAATCTATTTGATTTATGAGTATTGAATTCTCTGATATTGTGAATCCCATGATGTCGTGGTATGAGTATTAAAAATCAAATTTTTATATGCATGATGAGTATATGTATGAATTATACTATTCCTTGATGTCTAGATCATTGTGCAATGGCCTAGGTACGTAATTTCATTTCTATTCCAATATTCCAATGATCGATTATGTACTCAAATGGCTGCTGGTATTTTCTGTCCAGTCATTGTTGTCTTGATGTTTGATATTATCGATTGATATTGAGTTATCGGTTGTCAATTAGGGTGTGTACATGATATATGTTGATGGAGTATACTTATAATCACTGATTCATAGAAGATCAAACTCATATTGTTACTGTTAGTGAAAATATCATGTCTTTTTGAAGTCGACAGTATCCTATTCCATTTTCGTGTCCCATATTAGTAGTCTTAATTGGGATTTGTGGGAACTAATCATAATTGGGTGTAATATCAACTATCAGATCATTGTTGGGATTAAAAACAGAAACTTTTTTTTACTGATATGACCATATTAATATCATGAGAGAACTGGGTAATAGTTATTATATTATGGACAAGTGAGTATTAACATATAAGTATCATATTATGGAAGTTAATCAAAGTTAATTAGCCTCGGCTAGTATTTTCCTGTACAGACAAATTGCAGTATTAAATGTGTAACTAATTCTAGAAAATTCGGAAATATATGTTTTCTATTGGGTTAGATTGTAGACTCTTGGAGGAATCTACAATAAAATTTTCAGAACCAGATTCAAACTGTAAAAATTACCGTGAGACTCGAAAGTGTGCTGTTGTGTAGAAAACAGGGCAGTGAACCGGGATATGCTTAATATTACTTGGTATCATATGATTATATAAAGATATGGATAAGTTACTACCTAAATAAAAAATAAGAAGGACTTGGGTGGTAATTGGGGTAGAGAGTGTAATCTTCTAAAATTGCGTAGTCAAGTGGAGTCAAGCCAAATTGAGTCGAGCTTATGTGTTAAACTACCTTACCGATTGAAGTGTCTCAAGAAATCTGATTAGGGTTGTACTCTCAAACCCTAATTATCGTGACCATTCGAGTCATATGAGTTTAGTGTTAGAACTGGAAATTCTTATCTAGGGCCTTGTACAACGAAAATTATCAGATCAGTAAAGTTACTATTATACCCTTATATTTGGGTTAAGCGTGGAAGATGAGTTGTTTTCAGTTACTCCTTAATGAGTTAGATTCTGATGAAGAGTATTGATTCTTGTTATTAAATTGTTAACTCCTTAGGATATTGAAATCTCAATGGTGTTCTATGGGATTCCATTCTTGAATATTGAGAATTTTTCATTGATTTTAATACAGCCTCTGTTGCTGTTAGATTATGTTCAGTTCTCTGTAAACTGCTTATTCCACAAGAGTTATTGATGAAAACTCTTCGAGTGGAAATCATAGTATGCTCACGAGCCATTGCTAGATCCTCTGTGGTCTCAGATTATATTATGAACCTCTGTAGTTCAGCCGATGATGGCAATGCGTGCACTTTAGATTGTATGATATTACGGAAGGTCTGCAGTCTCCACCCATTATGCCTGTAAGCACCGATGGGGCCAGCATCCCTAGACGCATGACCGGGTTCCTCTGTAGAACCTCTAGGATGTTCTGGCATAGATGTCCATAGGGGAAGTGAACTGACCTGAGAGCAGAAATTGACAACTCCTACACTCTGTATATTTGGAGTCTATTTTAATTGTGATCTATATCCGTTCAAATGAGATGTTCGGAGTCTGGTTGCCTATTTCTCAACGTGAGTTGCTAATATTCTGGTGCGTTGATTATTGCATCTATTGTTCCAAATTTAATTAATGATATTCCATATTTTGTATCCTTTGGAGTCTTTTGCTTCTATATTTTTATCAGTGGGGTTTTGGCATCCTATTGAGTATTTCATTCGAAATACTCATGCATCTCTCAATGCAGTATCAATGTGGAAAGAAATTAACAGGTATGTAATGTGGAGCTTGATGGCAGAAGTCGCTGGAGTAGATCTGTTTCATGATTTTTAATTTTATGTTTATGAAACTAATCAGCCTGCGTGCTGAGTTATTTTGATGATTGCTGGTGGTTAAGACTGATTATTGTAATAAGGTAGTTAACTCGAAGTTTGTTATTATTTAAAATTTTTGTAAAATAGATATTATTTAAGCATTCTGGAATGAGAGCGTTATGTGATCGAGTATTCGGTCGCGTCCCGGATTTCAACTTCATGACCTTAAATGAGTTGGTGCTTCCGCACATTATTCGAGGTTTTAAAATTTGGGGCGTGACAGATCAAATAATAAGTAAAAAAATAATCACCGTGATCTTTTGCAGGAACCTGTGAGGATATCCTGAACGACCCTCGATGCTTGACTCACGCCGACGTGCATGAGCCAGGGGGCATACTTCTAGGACTTGCGTTAAATAACTGTTGTCTTCTCTGAACAACTATTTAGGCTCTGTTTGGTTAGCACTTCTAGGAGTAGGAAATCCAAATTCTTTAGATGAATCTAAGTTTAAGAAAAGTGGTGTTTGGTTGGCCAAAATCAACTTCATTGGATGAATTTAGGTCATAGTGGCAAAAATTGTAATTTTTAAAACAAGACAAAGGCATTTGATAACAAAAAACCTCATCATTAGCTTTTTTTTTTAAAAAATGCCCCTGTCATTTTTTGAATTTTACGCTAAATGCCATTGAAAGAAGTTCTTATAACTTCTTTTGGGAGGAGATTTCCCAGAAGCTGGATCTTCTTTTTGGGCAACCAAGCAGGGCATTAACCTTCTCCTTTATCTCTTGCTACTTACTTCTAAAAACATGAATATGTTTAATTTTCTGATCACTTCAAAATACTTTTTTGCTTTATATGCAGTAAGAGTTTCTTTCTAAGAGAATTAAAAAGAAAAATAAATATTTTTTTTTGAGGCATAAAAAATGTGTAAGAGATTTTATAATGTCGAAAAAAAATAAAAAGATGCTGAAAGAAATTGTGTTGGAAAGAATTTACCTGATCTGAGTTTGGGTTAGGCTGCAGCACGATTTTACCACGACCCATCCTAAACCGAACCCGCTTAGCAACGCTACTCCCAGTGGCAGTCTCAGACTCGCGAGTTCTGAATCTTCCGATCACCCCCCTTCCCCCCGGCGCGGCGCTGTCTCCCGCCGGCCTCCGACCCCGTTGAGCTGCGACCAAAATCCTTAGCTTTCTTCTGCATGTACACGGTACTTTTTCTTCTCCCAAATGTTTACAAATGTTTTGATTTGGGCTTTTCTAACGAAGGAGAAATTTTGACATAATAATTTGTTTATTTTTTGTGGAATAGAGATGTCGTTCATGAGAGGGGATCTGATGACGAAGACGAGGAAGCTCGTCAAGGGTCTCGCCAAGGCGAAGCCTCTTTGGCTCAAAGCCATGGAAGAGTACGCCTTCTCTATCTGCTCTCAATTTATCATTTTATTTCTGTTAGAAGAGATTAATGTTTACTGGTCATTCCTCATGAATGAAAAAAAAGTCTCGTGGCGTGCTGGGTTTATAGTTGAAATAGAATATGAAAAAAATCTGCAAAAACATTTCTTTTGGCGTAATGTATGGATGGTTACTTTGTTTTAGCAATTTGAAATCCATGAAAGATTGACAAATTGGACTGGGGCCCTAGGATTTGTACTCTCTCTCAATCTATTTTTTGTTCATATATTTGAGTTTTGAAAAACATCTCATTAGTTTGAGATAGTGATAGTTTCTTTTTTATCTGATGAATATAGTGCTTATGAAGAGGTTTGTATCTGAGTAATTAATTAATTTTCCTTATTAATTAATTACTAGAGGTCGCTGACATGAAATTCTGATTAGTAGTAAAAAACTAAATTGACACATGCCCGTTAAGGGAGGATATGCATAATTATCCTTTATTCAATAGGTGGAAAATTGTAAAACTCAGTACACCGGTTCATTGGAAAAGAGTTAATATCTGATATTCAATATGAAAAGTTTACTAGATTATTATCCCACTCAAAATGAGTAGTGTGTGGTGTGAACATACTTCATTCGCGGAACCCCTCGTTACCAAAAAAAAAAAAGAACATACTGCATTTGTATCTGCTTGATCTGGTTTTTTGATGCTGCAATACAGAAATAGATACACTTGCGAGAATTTCTGTTTTGAGTAGGATGTAAGTTGTTATCTCATGTCTTGTGAATTTGCAATTTGCAACCGTTGTTGTTGTACTAAAAAATGTGACAAATGATGCAGTATTTTATGCCATTTTTTGAAGTATGAGAATTGTCTTTCACATTCTGTCAACATGGAAGACTACAAACGAAATGGAAAGTAATAATTAAGGAAGAAAAACTGTTCCTTATTATGACAATTTTTTTAAGTGGGGGCAGAAAATCCATTTGCAAAATTAAGTAAAATAAAAGAAAAATAAATTAGGACAACAAACTCAAATGGACAGTTCTTTCTTCCTTCTATTGGAAGTTCAGAAGATAAAAAAATATCATAACTATTCCTTTGTAATGGATAGGAGAGAAAGGAAAGTTAATTGGGTTGATTCTTGTGTAGCATCATATTGATTAGTTGTTCATTTAATCCTTGCAATATTGAACAGGGCACCTCCAGTAACATTTCCTCGCACAGATGCCAAACTTGAGCCTCTCACTCTTCCTGAGGATTTTTATGTTAGAAAATTCAACAAGAAATATCCAGATGCTAAGCATGAAGAAGCTATCAGGTACTTCTTGTTTACTTTTTTGCACGCATTGAATTGTAAAAATTTTAGCTTTGAAACTTATCTATAGATGTTCGAGTCAATGCTCATCGTTATTGAGATAAAAAACTGAAATACTGCTGGCTGTGAGTACAAACTTTTGAAATTCCTTATAAAAGATAAGCCTTTTTATGCACATGAATTTGGTACCCTACATACATGGTGGGGATCTGACTCTCATGTGCGGATTTCCTACATTGAGTGCTTAATCATGGCATTTCGAACTGTCATGTACATATCTTTGTAAGTTGCATTAAAAAAGTTATTGTTACGGGTTTCATTAATATGTGCAGACCTACCAAATAAGTAGTAGGTTAAATAGTAACTATCCATTTTGAGTTAAAATCTTAATAATGTCTTTTCTACTGTATATTTTAATCGTGCAAATTCTGAAAATTTTGTTGTATCTAAAATTTTCTCTTGAAAAGGGGTATTGCCTGAAGTGACATTGAACTCTATGTTTATTCCACCAGGTTCAACGGGTTTGATCCTCATCCAGCTCGAGTTTTTGGCTGGCGAGTACTTGAGTTGAAAGAAAAGGGATTTGCAGAAGAAGAATCGATGGCTGTTGCAGATGTAAGTCTTACTTTGCTGAGTTTTATTTTGGTAATTTTACATTGCTGAGTTGGTATCATCAGTTTGTTATCTGCATTTCTCCTGAGTCTCTTTTTATCTCCTTGTCCTACTTTTGATGTGACGTAATTTGATGTACTATGTATGATCTCTTACCAAGCATACAACTTATCAGCTTTTCGAAAAATGATGATTCCCTTACAGATGGAATACCAATTCAAGCATATAAGCGATTGAAGCAGGTAGCACGTGCACAAGGGAAGAAGCCACCACCAAACCCATACCCAAGCGCTATCAAAGAGATTCAAGCAGAGGAGAGGAAATATGTTCATGATCGTTTCAATAATCCCAAAATACTTGACATCGTGAAAAAACTTAAAGAGGAGAAAGCTGCAGAGAGAATGGAGAGATGGGGCCGTGGAGCACAATAAGCTTGAGTTGTGTAATCCAATTTTTTATGATATCTCACACTTTTATGAATCAATCTAGAGGATAAGACCGAAGTCGGAGTTCAATTCGTTTCATCTTTTATATGTTGACATACTTTTAGCAATTGAACATTTCAAGGACCAGTTTCTTTTTCCATACCCCTGGATGGCATATTGCTGTGGACTATGGTGTTTCCTGATGTACTGATTATGGTCGCTGATTAATCAATTAAGAAAATGTTTCTTATGATTCCTTTGAAAAATGAATCATAAGAAACATTTTCTTAATTGATTACATATACATATATGCTTTTATTATTCATTAAAGTACTCTGAGCAAATTGTCAAATAGAAATTAGGTTGTAATTCCAAAAAACAAAGAGGGTTGTATATGTAATTAAAATGAACTTACATTACCAAACAAGTTTACTAATCACTTGTTAGAATGAACTTTCATGCTGTGAAATCCAAATCAGAGTTGGAAACTTGGTAGTCGACTTCCCGTCCCAGTGGAAGCGAAGTCAAATTTTTAAAAATGCAGACACGCTTAATTGGACGGAGTATGGAACATGTATATGGAGTAACAGTTCCTTTATCACAAACGTGCCCGATCAAGCCGTCTATCCTCAATCTGATGGACAAGACATCGACCCGCCCAAAACCGGTTCAACCCCGGACCGGCTTCAAAACCCTCGTCTCTGGCATAAGCCCCCGTTATCCTTTCTCCCGTCCCCAACTGACGGCCTCGCCTCTAGCTCACCATTCGCCGCCGGCCGACTCCTCCACCACCTCCTTCTTCACCCTCCGCCGTTTTCCGGCACGTTTTCTCAACTCACTACCCAATATCTCCCCCACAACCCGAACCACAAGCTAGCCGGTGCGACGCTAATCTGATTTTTCTCAATTTTTCCCTTCGATTTTGTTCCGGGGGAACACCGATTTCTGCAGTCGGATTCCGATGAGTGATTTTGCAACCCATTTCCAGTAATTTCCCCATTTTTTTCAACTATAAAGTATGGAACTTTCATAGTTGTTATCATAATAAAAATTGTTTTGAAAATTGTTTTTTTATGAATAATGCTTACGGCTATGCTTGTAGAAGTGTCAGTGAGTCGGCACTAGCTTTAGCTAAGCACCTCTTTGTTGCCAGTCTGACCGATTTCTATATCTTGTGTCCGAAAAAGGTAGTTACAGTGTGGAGAATTGATTTTCTTAATCCACATTGAACCCATAA